>JBBPNI010000383.1:0-24546 GCA_038091135.1 Leccinum fibrillosum | reverse complement strand
AGGAATTGTGCGTTGGAATAGAGGCTGCAAGACTGGCAGAGGACGAGGAGACGAAGGAGATACTGCAGGATGAGGCGAGGAAAGCGCGAGAGCGGGTAGAGCAAATCCGGGGAGACCTCGAACGAATGGTCGCGAATTTTGCGACAGAAAATTTGCGACTGGAGAACGAGAATCGGCGCTATAGGAAGGATTTCAGAAAACAGCAGGCAGATGCTGAGCATAGAGCACAGTTGCTCGAGGAGGAACGTAGGGCTCGGGAGCTCGCGGAAGAAGGGAGAAGGCGGGCTGAAGCAGAGTTAGCTGCTGAACGCGAAAAGAAGAAGCGAGAAGAGCGAGAAAAGGGGGAGAGGAGGGGAAAGCAGGAACACGAACAGTCTGAGAAGCAGAAAACTGGTTCTACATGTTTCATACAGTGAAGCGCATGGCCACCCTTTCCACATGTTATGTACGTCTCGGTCTCACCAAGTCAATTATCCAGGGCTCGCCAATTTCCATCTGTTCCTTGTTCCTAATTCATCTCGAATCCCCATTCCACCCTTCAGAATCGACCTTTCTAGGTCAGTTCGTTTCTGATGTGGTGACTTCAGCTCAGTCTATTCCTGATGGTCATCAGGATGACAAGCTATCGCTGAGAGTAAGTTCAAGGTTTTGCTTCCACATCGTGAGACACATTGTAGCTTGGCGCTCATCAAAGCTGAGCGCTGAGCAGTAAGCATCACGTACGTGGTCACCATCATCGTCGGGCTTCTGTTATCGTCATCTGGCAGTGATTGTCACAGAACCAAGACGTGGTGGAAGACGACATGTTCTTTGGAGCTTGTCCCGCCGGGTTGCTTTGACGATCGTTCCCGTTTCATTAGAGACTCCGTCCTCGTCCGACGTCGTCTATCCTGGCTTTATGGGGCCCCAGAAGGATTCGGCTTCCGTGATGAGTGATTCCTGCGTCGAGTGAAATTGATTACTTCAAGTTACACTCACTGCTGGCTGGAACCGTTGTATGTGGGAATATTACATAACAAGATTTTTGTTACTTCTATGTTTCGCGTCTTGCTTTTTGCCAGCAACCATGTCCCTCTTCGAGTGGTCCAGTGAGTTTACAACGTCTGCCTTCCGCGTATATTCCAGTTTGTTGCGTTGCCTGGTTCTATTTGCTACATCTATCCCCCACACTTGGAGTCGCTCGGATCTACCCTGTGCACACAGATCGCAGCAAAGCAGCCTCTTGCGCTTGCGCTTGCCAAGTCAGTAAAGAAATGTAATGTCTGCGATGCTTCCTCAAGGGGGGATGAGCGGTTTGTGGAGAGGTATGTCGCTGTGTCGAAGATGAAGAACGTCCGCACGCTTCATTTTCGAAATTGCGAGGTAAACGGAGAGTGGTGGAGCATGCTCGCAGCCCTGCCATCGCTCGAGGATCTGGCGTTCGATATATGCAAATTTCCCCAACACCCTACGCACACCGAACTCGATGAGAATATGAAACTGCAAGTGTCTCAACTTCGCGTGGTTGAATGTGACACCGGGTATCGACGGACAATTGCAGCCATCGATAAGGGGTACTTGCGCACCCTTGCCGTGGATTTCTGGGCTATCGAAGAAGAGGATTGGTTGCGCCACTCTGCTATCACGGAGTTGCAACTCTACGCTTTTGACTATGATTCCTATGAGGACGATTCCTCTGACTCGAACCCACACTACACGCCACCGCTGAATGTCGCGCTCACGAAAGCGCCACGGTCTCTCGAGGCGCTGAATCTCACAGTGGATCCGAGATCTTTCAGTATAGTGTTGCGAAAAGCATGATGAATGATCCTGCATGGATGGACCTCTCTTCGCTGTGCTCGCTTCCTTTAGGAGGTGAACCTTGCTGAAACCATGGGGGGTATGCATCTCCTCGTGTTCCTATGTCTGTGCTGAATGGCACGTCAGATAACTCATATGAACTGCAATGCATTCTTCATGACAAGCTTGGACCTATCTTTGCACTCAGTCATTCAAATGACATACAGTACTTCTGGATTGATTTCTGTTTCGAAGACGGGAAGTGGTCGGGGGTGCCAGTGATGATGACCTGTATTGAAGTGTGCTTATTGTATTCTGTGTGCACTCGCACCTTGTCAAATCTCTTAAAAAACCATGTCAAGTTTGAAGCTCGTGAAATGAATCATTCTTCGGCTGTCTACTGGTTTTGATGGGATTGAATATGCATCTATTTTGGGGTAGATATCAGTACTAAGTGGATGGAATTCCAATGGAAGTGTATGGTCAACCTTCTATGGTGATGTAGAGCATATATTAGGCACTCTTAGTGGCACACAGCTAGATTTTTTTCTATCTACAGTATTATTCATGCCATTTGGCCATGCAGGTCAACTACATTCCCTGACTCCCACAAATAGTAGGGGAGGGTTTTGGAGTGGTCTGGCACCTATGAAATGGCTTGCAGCCACAATTCATGTGATACCCCCTCAGTATTGAATTAATGCAGTCTTTTCTTCTTCTTTTGGGCCTGTTTCTGTCAGCATTTTCAAATGGACACATGATGGGTCATCCACCAAGTCACTGACCAACTCTGCTATCAATTTAAAGAAGAAGAGCAATAATTTGGAGGTCTTGAGCAGGTTGAGAGGTCCTGTATTGATTTTAATGTTAATTACAAAGACAGACATGTAAGCAGTTCAGATGACCTAAGTTGTGGCTGTTGTACTGGCCCTCAGGCTATGGTATATAAGTAACTCACTGGAGTACTCTATTGACTGAACAGATTAAAAATTGAAACTACTTCCAGTGGGAGCTGTGGAGATTCATGGCTAAAGATATGTGGAGTCGGGGACTCAAACTTGGCACATGTGCACTGCTACAATCAAGTTAGCTAGTAAGTAATAAAACATCACCAAGTACTATGCCTACCACAACCTATCAGTATGGTCACCTCTATTGGCCATGGTAGTTTATTAGTGTAAGTAAATGATGGTTTGAGTTCAGAATGGAGAGGCACAGGATCATGTGGAAAACAGCATTGGCAGTTGCTGCTATTCATGCAGTACTATTGTACACTTTGAAGAGGAGTGCTAAGCAAAAACATTTTGAACTCAAAAGACACTGGCATGAGCAAGAGGTGTGCATTAGCACAGTCTCAGACTCTCATCACACAGACTTGCAGATTTCTTTGGGAGGAGGGGCAGGCATAAGCCTCCAATGATAGGGATTTGAAATTTGCAAGCTTATGTAATTTTTTTGCCCACAACAATTTTTGGCACCTGAAATTTGCAACCAATGAAACCCTGCTCTTAAAAGAGTCAGGGAATATTCCTGCTGCAGTCCATGCTTGAGATTGGAATATGGACTACCTCAGGTTACTTAGCCAACAATGTTTTTGCCCCACATTTCTTCCCATCATTTGACAACTAACATGCATGGATGCAACATGACTGACATTTCTATAAATTCTTGGCTGTCTAACTATTTTTATTTGCTATTTTCATCTACTTTTCATCATCAAACAACTTGATATTGATATTCTGAGTCACAGACTCCTGAGTCTTTCCATGTGGCATATTATAAAAGGCCCTGAGTTCATTCAATTGCTGAGAATACTAGGTTATTGAATGAAAAAGAAAGATATGCTTAACACACTCATCCAATTCTGAAGAATGACATCCAAGATCATCTCTACCTTCTTTTGTTGGGTTGCTTTGCCATACTGATCAAAAATTCCTTTCATAGCTAATTTCACCTTGTTGGGTATGTCTGATGCCTTGTACTTTTGAGTAGCAGACACAAGTGGTTGAGAATCTTTTTTCTGGAAAAGGTAGAAAGAATGCTCCAGGATGAGAAGTATATCTACAAAGCAATGAAACATTTTATTTTATTTTCTGTCTTTCAAAAGAAATTTAGACAAGAAAAAAATACCAATAGTTGTTAGAAGGATTTTCTTCCATGTACCCATATTGATCTATGATTTTCAATTGGATTGTAATAGAAAATGAAATAGATAAGGAACTCACAATATTGTTAGGCTTTAGCAAGGAAGATTCAGTGGTATCCAAAATATTGGACTGAAAGATAAAATATTATAATCACAAATACATGTGATAAATCCACATACTGTTTGATTGTGAATGATCTGATAATAACAAATTGAATTAAAAATCAAACCAGGACATCATGAAACAAATTCACCATCTGTAAAATCAAATCAAATCAAAAACAGATGAAATCAAAATTGAATTTGCACAATCAACAATGTGTACAAACAATACTTACAGTCTGAAATGGATGTAAAATAATTTAATATTAATATAATATCACAAGTAATAAAGAACTTACATCCTGCCATTTATGACATGATGTTTTCAAGACAATACAAGATGAGTATGCAGCCAAAAATATCATGCAACAACTTACAGCCTGGAAATTAATAAATGAAAAGTCAACAAAAGAGTAAAATTAAAAACAATTAAGTACTGCATACCATCTGTAATGGATCCAAAATGTTTATCATTAGTATAAGAATGCTTTACCAGATTGCATGATGTAGATACCTTCTATAATTATCCAAAATAAATAATTAGTATGTTGTCATGATTGTCTATAACTTACAGTCTGTGATAGATAAAAGAAAAGAAGCTCAATAATTTGAATATGTTTCATAATGATAGAAGTCTCACCAGCTGAAATCAGGATAAACGTCAGATGAAAATATATATCCATGATGGTGATAAATTGATGTGAAACAACATACATTCTGTAAATAAAAAGAAAACAGCAAAAAATGTAATCAATCATGAGATAAGAAGGTATCAAATTATCTATTACATACTGTCTGTTATGTGGAAATAGAACAAATGATGATAATATGATTATTATTATTGTAAATGTTTGAAGAATGAAAAAAAAAACTCACAAACTATCAATAAGACAGGAGATCATTGAAGGCATGAATGAATGTCACTCAGTATTGCCCTTGAGGGCACATTGGACAATGGACCACTGACATTCTATCATTTCCAGAGCAAAATAAATGAACATGGCATCATCAGCATCACCACTCTCTGCCACATTCTACAATGCACAACTCACAGCCTGTAATTTCCAGAGCAAAATAAATTGACATGACATGATCAGTATCACCACTCTCCGTTCCACAATGCACAACTCACAAACTGTCATTTCCAGAGCAGAATAGATGGATATGGCATCATCAGCATCACCACTCTCTGGTGCATTCCACAATACACAACTCACAAACTGTCATGTCCAGAGCAGAATAAATAGACATGGCATCATGAGCATCACCACTGTCTGGCACATTCCACAATCCACAACTCACATTCTGTCATTTCCAAAACAAAATAAATAGACATGGCATCATCAGCATCAATACTCTCTGCCACATTCCACAATGCACAACTTACACCCTGTCATTTCCAGAGCAGGATAAATGGACATGGGATCATCAGCATCACCACTCTCTGGCACATTCCACAATGCATAACTCACTTTCTGTCATTTCCAGAGCAGAATAAATGAACATGGCATCATCAGCATCACCACTGTCTGGCACATTCCACAATGCACAACTCACAGGCTGTCATTTCCAGAGCAGAATAAATGGACATGGCATGATCAGCATCACCACTCTCTGGCACATTCCACAATGCACAACTCACAACCTGTCATTTCCAAAGCAGAATCAATAACATGGCATCATCAGCATCACCACTCTCTGGCACATTTCACAATGCACAACTCACATACTATCATTTCCAAAGCAGAATAAATGGACATGGGATCATCAGCATTACCACTCTCTGGCAGATTCAACAATGCACAACTCACATCCTGTCATTTCCAAAGCAGAATAAATGACATGGCATCATCAGCATCACCACTCTCTGGCACATTTCACATTTCACAACTCACATCCTGTCATTTCCAAAGCAGAATAAATGGCATGACATCATCATCAGCATCACCACTCTCTGGCACATTTCACATTTCACAACTCACATTCTGTCATTTCTCAAGCAGAATAAATGAACATGGCATCATCAGCATCACCACTCTCTGCCACATTCCACAATGCATAACTCATATCCTGTCATTTCCAGAGCAAGATGAATGGACATGGCATGATCAGCATTACCACTCTCTGGCACATTCCACAATGCACAACTCACACACTGTCATTTCCAAAGCAGAATAAATGGACATGGGATCATCAGCATCACCACTCTCTGGCACATTCCACAATACATAACTCACAGCCTGTCGTTTCCAGAGCAAGATGAATGGACATGGCATGATCAGCATTACCACTCTCTGGCACATTCCACAATGCACAACTCACAACCTGTCATTTCCAAAGCAGAATAAATGGCATGGCATTATCAGCATCACCACTCTCTGGCACATTTCACAATCCACAACTCACAGGCTGTCATTTCAAGAGCAGAATAAATGGACATGGCATCATCAGCATCACTACTCTCTGACACATTCCACAATGCACAACTCACAGCCTGTCATGTCAAGAGCAGAATGAATGGCATGGCATCATCAGCATCACCACTCTTTGGCACATTTCACAATGCACAACTCACTTTCTGTCATTTCAAGAGCAGAATCAATGGACATGGCATCATCAGCATCACCACTCTCCCAGAGTGGCACATTCCACAATCCACAACTCACAGGCTGTTATTTTCAGAGCAGAATAAATGGACATGGCATCATGAGCATCACCACTGTCTGGCACATTCCACAATGCACAACTCACAGTCTGTCATTCCCAAAGCAAGATGAATGGACATGGCATGATCAGCATCACCACTCTCTGGCACATTCCACAATCCACAACTCACAGGCTGTTATTTTCAGAGCAGAATAAATGGACATGGCATCATCAGCATTCCACAATGATGCACAACTCACATACTGTCATTTCCAGAGCAGAATCAATGGACATGGCATGATCAGCATCACCACTCTCTGGCACATTCCACATTCCACAACTCACATACTGTCATTTCCAGAGCAGAATAAATGGACATGGGATCATCAGCATCACCACTCCCTGGCACATTCCACAATACACAACTCACAGCCTGTCATATCCAGAGCAGAATAAATGGACATGGGATCATCAGTATCACCACTCTCTGCCACATTCCACAATGCACAACTTACAGGCTGTCATTTCCAGAGCAGAATAAATGGACATGGCATCATCAGCATCACCACTCTTTGGCACATCCCACAATGCACAACTCACAGCCTGACATTTCCAAGAGAAGAATGGATGGACATGGCATCATCAGTATCACCACTCTCTGGCACATTCTACAATCCACAACTCACATACTGTCATTTCCAGAGCAGAATAAATGGCGTGGCATCATCAGCATCACACATTTCTTTTCACAATGCACAACTCACTTTCTGTTATTTCCAACATAGCATGTCAAGATATTAGTTAACACAAATTTTATACATTCACAGAAATGGCAACTTACCCTCTATAGTCCCATTAGTGTAATAAAAATAATTAGCAAACATTCAAATTTCATGTTTGAGCTAATTATATGAAAGCCTCATCTTACCCAAAAGTGTGGAAACCATCTTGCCAGATTTTTGGGATCTATGATATCCAAGCTGTGTATGGGAAGTGCAGATTGATGCAGCTTGTCAATTTTAGGTATGACACTTGCAAAATCATACCATCAGTCTCTGAATAATATTTAATCTTTGGTACTCACTCTTGAACTGCATATCTAATACACAATGCTATGTTTGTTTCTTGGGCAGTGACAAATAGCATTTGCAAAGCTTCCTCATGCAAAGCTCCTGCTGTATTTTCCAGCAGTATGCCACATCCCTCATTTGAATTGTGCATCCCTTGCACCATCCAGATTCTGTGAGCTGAATCATGTTATTGGAAAAGATAATAATACCTCCAATGCGAACACTATATTTTGGTGCATAGTTCAATCGAGAGAGACGACCCCATACATCAGCATTGTTGAAAATTCCATCTGTGAGCTCATGTGCCTTTGCTACCTTCTCCTGTATTGGCAGCTTTCGAGCATTACCAGGTAGTTCTCCCATGGCTACAGCCAGTAATGCATCAAACTTGGTGAACAATACAATAACAGGCACTGGCCAAGCTGTGAGCTGGAAACAATCTTGCAAAAAATCAGCCCACCATTTCTCGTATCACACTCATTGAAAAACATCTCCTTGGAGCGTTGGATCGCCCGATTCAATTTATCCATTGGGATACAGTACCTATGGAACGTATCAATGACCACCTCCTGCAACTGATCAAGCTGGTACCAGATGGCATGAATGCATTTCTTGAGAGATGTCGTGTTTGCACGATCAGCAATGAACTCCTTCAGCTGTTGGAATTCATGTGTGGAACCAGCCTCGAAGCCCGGCGAGTCATGGAAGATGAATTTGTCATTGCTCCGGAAAATCAACTCATTCTCGATGTTGTGTTCTCCGCGCTGGCGTGCATGTGTGGTAAAGATACGTGTCGAGTCCGAGTCCAGTATGTCGTGATACTCACCCCCGTGGATCCCTTGACCTTGGTCAGATCAATCTGATCGCACGGTTCGGTTGGCCAGTCATCCATACATATTAAGAAACACGCACCTTGTTTCCCTCTCCATCATAGACCTCCGGGTCTTCGGTAGTGTTACAGATCGCGCGGAGAATGGTCGTCTTGCCAGCATTCGCCCGCCCAACAATAAGGATCCTGAAGCGGCCAAATTTCTCTCGGATGTTTTCAAAACCGCCAGCCTGGATTGTCTCTGAGTTCGAGTTCATATCTGGATTCTAAGCCTGAGCGTATGTATTGTCGAATAAATTGTGGAACGTGAGGGTGAGGGAGGAAGAAACAAGAGCCCCACGTTGATCGATTCTCATCTACTTCCGACATCCGCTTCCGGCAGGTCGGTGGCAATGGTCGGGAGCGTTCGGCCACATTCGTCCGAAACATCCACTTCTCGAGACGGCATGGGCATTTAACGTTGAACGAGCAAGGGGGCGGAATGGGTGTGTGGTTTTGAGCCTGCCGAAAGTCCTCGTCGGGTACCGCTACCTCGATCGCCGTGTAGGTAACTTCTAGGTCGGACTGGTTATGGATGAAGCTGTGGCTGTGCAATACTCGTGGGAAAAACTATGGTCGTCTCCTCACACCGAGTTGAAACTATGGTCAGCTCATTTGTACCATGGTGTCTTCCATCCGTCCATGTTGCATCTTGTGGCGATCATCGCGCTCGTCGTGGCTGGCTAGATGGACCGGTCTCGGGATGTACCCAAAAGCACACCGCCGATATGACTGACACCGCTCCTTCCAGGCCACCGTAGAACTCGCAGAAACCTACGCCGCCCTCGTCCTTGCCGACGACGGCATCGAGAAATCATGGTACGTACTCCCCCGTGTTCGATTCGCACAAACGGTTGCTAAATCGTTATCGTAGTCCGACAAAATCATCGCACTGACGAACGCAGCGAACGTCGATGTCGAGCCCATATGGGCGACACTCCTCACAAAGGCCTTGGAAGGCAAGAACGTCAAAGAACTACTACTGAACGTCGGCGCAGGCGGAGGTGCATCCGCAGCGGGTGCTGTCCCGGCTGCTGTATCTGGTGACGGTGCGCGCGCAGCGGCCGCAGAAGAAGCAAAGGAGGAAGAAAAGAAGGAGGAAATCAGACGACGACATGGTGTGTACTCAGCATTCCCCATTCCACGACTAACCGAGCATAGTCTGCGAATACCGCTCAAAGTTGGGCTGTTCGATTTCCCTTGCTCGTTTCTATCTATTTCCCACTGTATCCATCGTGCATCAATCAAAATCTTTGGACCTGTTGGTCCTGCACTGAGGAAAGACTAGAGAAATATCAGAGACGTGCACGATCGATTTCCCAGCAAAGTATACAACATCTAAAACCATGTCAACTATTCACATCACTTACGCACTCGAGGTTTTCCTTCCAAAGCGTGACCTTTCCGCCGTCCCCACAGCTCACAGCAAATTTTTTCCCCGCGGGACTCCACGACACACGCCACACGACGTCGGGGAACTTGCCCGGCGTTGTCGGCGCGTTCTGAGAAGTAGTAAGCGACGGGTCGAGGGGCGTTTTGACCCATGGTGTTGCGGGCGTGTCTTTTGTCCAGATGAGAACAGCAGTGGTCCTGCATATTCAGCGCAGCACGTACCTGCGATGCCGTAGCTATATAACTCCTCGGCAAACCGATATTCGGCGCCCATGCAACATCGCGAACCCAGTTTCCGTGCCCTTCGAGCGTCTCCCCCTCGACCCATGTCTGAGTATCGTCTCGGAAGGACCATAGCTTGACGAGGTTGTCGCAGCCGGCGCTGGCGAAACGTTTGAAAGGCGCCGGAGGGGCTGGGGCTCAGGGCTGATGCGGGTGGATGAGCGAACCAGGATGGGTGGCAGGTGCCCAGGAGACAGCATTGCACTCGATGGCGTGGCCATTGAAGATATCGGCGACCCAGTGCCCGTCATCTGAAAAGAGAGTGAAAAAAAAAAGAAAGAAAAAAAAGTCATTGCATCGCGAATTGAACTGAACCTTTGAACGTCAACACGGATAATTTTCCATCGGAAGAAGCGCATGCAAGGATAGCGCCTAACTCGTGAGGGGTCCAAGAGATGGAGTTGACTGTAAAGAGTCAGATCGAGCGCGCGTGCAATGCAAAGGGGGCAGAGCAAAGCACCTGACGCGGAGTGCAACGAGTGCTCTTTGATTTTGGTCCAGGATCCCGTAAAATGACCTTGGGTCTGTTCTCTCCAGATGAGGACTCGTCCGTCGTACGAACACGATGCGAGTATGTTGCCGAACTTTGGGTGAGCCCGCGCGACTTGCCAGACGGGGCCGGTGTGCCTTCGAGAGTCAGTCTCGGAAAGAAGGAAATCGTTGGAGACACGCACCCCTTGAGGGTCTGACCGCCCGACTTGGATGGCTCTCCGTCGAAGACCTTGACGGTGCGGTTGGAGGAACACGTGGCCAGTCGTTTGCCGTGGTAGTCAAGCTGCGCGTCGTGCTGGAAATAGAATGGGCGACGTGAAAGAAGAAATATTAGGTATTTGTACATACGATCATGTCCTCGTGGTCGGGACTGCATCGGTGGTCGTTGCGGTGACCATCGTCGTGGTGTTCTATAGAAAAGTGACGCGGCGGAGTCAAAGGGGTGAGATAAAGGGGGTAGCGTCGGGGGATACCCTGACGATATACCGCAGGATGCTGAAGACGCTGAGCTGAGTTTCGTCAATCCTCGGGTAGCCCAACGTTAGACCGGCAAAGACACCTGACAAGAGGACGAGGATGGGAATGAGACATGCAAAGATAATGAACTCGGGACTGCGCGGGTTTGAGGAGGCACGTTTTGCGAGTGTGTGCATAGGATTCTGGCACACAACGGGTATGGCCTTGAGATACTTGCTATGGTTTCCAGCCTGCCACGCGCTCTGCCCATCTATATCCTGATCCGATGTGCACTGACAGTTGAGGGGTTCTGTGACCACATTTTCACAGCATTGGACTCTTTTTCCATTGGTGTTGCGATTCAGTGGTGCTATCCAGATGATAGAACTTTGCGATTTGGTGCGGGTGCCTTCGTGCTAATGATGACCTTCCTGGTGGGATGGTGCATTTGGATATTACCGACTGGGTCAGTATCTGTTCCAGGTCAGAATGGCATTCGCTGTCATCGCACTCCCTTAAACCGTGCCTTCTTGGATCGGGTTGCTGTTGTCGGAGAGGGACGGATCGAATGTATTGAGATCTTGACTACAGACACTGTGATCTTTGTGTGAACCGAAGTCGGAATATGTCGAGCTAGGTGTGAGGTTCTCTACACAAATCTGGGTACAAGATTTGCTGGTGTGTGTGGGAAGGTCGGTCTGGGGCTGACTGTGCCGAGTCTGCGCAAAAGGAGAGATGTGTGGGGGAGGTCGGCAAGTACAGTGGAAAGTGAACAACAATGGGGCTTACGATGACCAGCAGCCTACTGAACCTTCAGCATCACAAAGATTGTAAAATCTGAATATGCTCAAATATAATATAAGTTTGCCATCAACGGGCAGGCATCGGCTTGGCCTTCGGAAAGTCCTGGCTTACGTAGTGTAACGTGTATACATTACTTGTTGACAGGTTTTCGGGATGGCATCAGTATGTATCTGATCTTGAACTACATGAACTTGGATATGTTTGCATTGGAGAAGCATCACTGGGAAAGAGCGCAAAAAGAGCGAGTATGTTACAAAGAAGGCAGTGACGGACTCGGAGCTCCGAATCTACTCGGGTGTGGCCTACATACATGTATAAACTTCCAAACTATACCATCGGCTAGAAAGATATAAATGACCGAAAAAAAAGCATAGCATCGAGTACTTCAAACTCACCAAGCGCGAACTTCAGCATCATCTGGAATGACACGGTGACAACTCCGAGATTGGAGACCGAATTCTACAGCGATCACAATATTTCCACGACTTCAACCCGGACGTCCTTGGCAGAGCTGATGCGGCGTTCAAGCCCTGGTACGACGATCTCGTGCTCAGCAGCAACCCGCTTGTACCCTCCAAGCGGCTGTTGCTGCAGCAATAGCGCAGGAAACGGCTGCTGCAGACGGACGACCAGCCGCAACGCCCGGGTAGAGACGTCCATCGTAGCGATGGGTCCTGTATACAGCGGCGGGGCCACATCAGGCGCAGCATCAGAAGCTGCGGCCGGAGACAAAGACTCTTCTTCCACGTCCGAACCGGACCATGACGAAGAATCGTCGTCGCCATCCGACGAGCTTCCACAAAGTTCCTCCTCGGCCGGGCCACGCAAATCACGAATCCACGGATGGGCGAAAGCGAGCTTGCGTGGCTCCGACAACGAGAGCCTGTCCGACGTCCAAAATTCAACGCGGCCAATGCCTGATACCCGGGCACGGTAACACTTCTCTTCTCCAATCTCGGCATCTTTCTCAACGAGCTTCTTGACCGCGAACAAGATACACGGGAGGTATAGTCTCCGGTTGGAAAATCGCGCTAATGGCAGGCGGATGACTCGGTCATAGACGAGCATCGCCTCTGTCTGAGACATCGAACCCTTTAATTCCGAGATGCGTCCGTCCATTTCGGCATCTTCCATGGCGAGCGAAATTTGGGGGTTTGGAGGATAAAAGGCAAGGGAGGCTGGGAGACAGCTGTTGTGCGATGAAGACTGTCCGGTCCAGCCAAGCACTGTTGCCTCGCTCGAACGAGCCATCATCTCCTCGAACAGTTGACACAACGCTGCATCCCCTGCTTCTCCGCAGTGACGTTTGAGAATCATTTGTTTGATCATATCAGCCGCATCATCATAGCGCTCCAAAGCATGCAGCGCAGCATGCCTTCTTTCGTATCCCAAGAGATACTGGGGGTCTGCCTCGATTGCCTGAGTGATTGAAAATTAGCGTCGTCACACAAGAAAGATGGAAACTTCATACCTCATCAGCGTCTTTCAACGCTTCCTCCCACAACATTATTGTTGCGTGAACTTTGCTGCGTTTGACCAGAAGACCCGCGGGACTCGAAGGCTTCAAAGACAGTGCAGCAGAGTAGCGTGCAATGGCTTCTTCTGCGTTCTTAGACTGCATCGCTACATTGCCGATATCTTCTAATATGTTCGTGCATTGCTGAAGGTACTGCTGGATTTCAATACCAAGGCCATCAAAGTTCCATCCAAAAATCTTTCGAATACTTGTCAGGTTGAAGATGGAGTGAGAGTAGGAAGCAGCTTACAAGAGAGATTACGACCAATTCAGGACAATCTTGAGGGATAACAGGCTCCCCTGTGTGCCTGAGCCATTCCGCAGCCCGCTCATGGTCTCCTTCCTCCAACGACATTCCTGTGAGTATGATGTACATTCGGGCCTGAATACGACCTGTTCATCATTTCATGCTGCTCAGTAATCATAGAATTTACATACCCGGACTGCGATATATATAGTCTTGTCATTCATAGCGTCGATCAAGTCTTCGATTCGCGAAATAGCTTCATCACGTCTTCCACACTGAAACAAGATGACGGCCTGCATGAAACCAAGTATTAATGCAAAGAGCGACAAGGACAGCAGGCACGTGCCTTGATAAGCAAAACAAAGTTGCTGTCGGGCAAGGAACCGTTAGTGAAGACGAGATCAAATACACGCATGGCAGCGTCGTGGTCGCCATTGGCTGCGCGGGCTATTGTAATCGCAATCTGACCGATTATGGACCGCTGAACCTCGACAGACTTCATGTGCGATAGTTAACACCTGATGAAAACAAAGACAATCGAAATGCTACCTTTTTCGCATCATCTATGGCCAAGTTGTATTGTTTCAGACGCGACCGTACGAGGGAGCGGTGAGCGAGGCATTGCGAATGACGAGAAGGATGCTGAACATCTAGGATCATTTCTGTCAAAACTTGTTCCGTACGAGTCAAATCGCCCTGAGTCCAAGCTTCAAGTGTCTCTTCGCTGATTTGCATGAGTGGAAACTCTGACACAAGGAGATCATCAGTGGCGAAAATCGACACCATTTAGCACACTTACGACGCTGAGGACACAGTGGAAGATTTCACCCTTTGAGATTCGTCAACGTTTAGCAGTAGAAACACTTACATCTCCTGTAAGGTACGATTCCGGAAGGACACCACGAAGACTCCTCACGGTGACTTTCCCGTTTGTTTCACCAGTAACAACGTAGGTGCCATCAGGGGAGAGCGTCATGAAGTAGACATCACTGGCGTAGTCGATTATAGGACCAATTTGCTTGTATGTCGAGGCATCCTGAAAAGACAGCGAGGCGTTTCTGGTAACGGCGATAAACTTTTGGTTGAACGATGCTGAGATGGAAGATGGGCCCATGGAGCCGCTACTGGTAGGAAGAGGCCATGAACTGAGCAAGGATCCTGAGGATGTGTCAAAACACTTGGCTTCATTGGACGGCTGAGAGGCAGCAAAAATCTGACAACCATCGGCTGACCAGGAAAGTAGCGAGGATACGAGCTGCTTGAACGGGCACGGGATGTCGAGCAACTGTTGGCCGTTGTTGCTGTGAAAAATTCTGATTGACTTTCCGATCGTAGCAGTGGCAAGACGGTGGGCGTCCGGAGAGAACCGAACTGCAACCACGGTGGAGTCATGCTGCAGTGGGCCCACGAGTTGTTTGCCTGTGGCAGTGCTCCAGATAAATGCGCAATTGTCTACCCCACCAGTGGCAAATGTTGTCGAGTTGGAAGAAATATCAACCGACAGCACTGCGCCTGTGTGACCCGCGATGTCCAGAACTTTTCTGTGTGTTTCCGCATTCCACACCCTGGCATACGGCTGTAAGGTCAACCCGCACACCAACCATTTGCGATCCATTGACAGCGCGGTGGCATAGGTTTGGCAGCCTGTTTGAATTGCTGAACCAACCTGATGTCCGTCATCTACCTGCCATCGGCGAATCATCCCTTCGGCACCACCCAACACCTGCTTACTATCCGCAGTAAAGCAACTTGAAACCGAGTATACCGGATGGCCACACTGGATTTCAAATACTTTTGAGCAATCTAGTAGCAGTAGAGGTCGAAAAACAGTCATCGCATGCACGGGTACTCTCGAATAGCAAGGGACCCACCTTTTTCTGCGGAATACATCGATCACGGAACTCAGACGCTGACGTGCTGGGACGATAATGAGAGTACTGTAGCCGTCTGTATGGAGTAGTGTTGTCGCGGCTCGGCTAGTTGCGGGCCGGCTACGACTTCCCACGGTTGTGGCTTCGCCTTGGCTGGCTTATGTGAAAAAGTCACTGTCACATGGCTCGACTCGGCTGGCTAGGCGGACCAATCAGCTTAGAACCGCCGGGTCACCAAATTTTACCGCTGCTAGCTCCAGTCGGCTAGAGTCGGCTTTGAGTCGGCTTTGAGTCGGCTTTGCAAGTACATGTAACGGACCTAACGGTACAACAAAAAATATACAGCGTTCCTACATGCACCCTATTTCACCCCGTATGTACACTACAGTAGTATGCACTATGTTTGGCGTGCCCGAGCCAGCCTGCTACTGCGGCGCGGAGTGAGACTCGGAAGATCTTGCTTATGGTTCGTTTTTCGTGTCCCCTTCGGCTTCCTGGGCACAGTTGCGTGACGTGCGTCAGGACTCGGACTCAGGAAGAAGCTACAATAGAATTACATAGTACTTGCCTTTGTCCTTTGGCACTTCCATCATCGCGGTTGCATGTTGGGCCTGGGGTCACCAGGCATACTACTACGGCATTGGCCGCGTTGTGGACATTCTTCTGAGGAGATGGAGACGCTCGCTTGACATCAGTCACGGTGAGCTAGTTGAGGTTAAGACCGTCAAGTACGTCACAGCGCGTGACTGATGCGTTGGCTCCGAGTCGGAGCGCAGGGTTGTGGAGCAGTGAGCGCAGGTATTCGTAGTCAGGCTTTACGGCGTAGGCGAGAGCACGTGAATACTGAAGAAAAGTAGCAAATTCGAGAGGCAGGCCATCACTGCATAGCTCATCATTCTTCAGCTTCAGTATGGCGTCATTTGACAGAGAGGGGTTGATATTGCTGAACCACGGAAGTGATCCTTGAAGCAAATAAATCAGCGTATACGCAAGCGACTCGAGATCGTCGCGGCGACTTGATTGAACGCCCAGGTGATGGTTGATCGAGGCAAATGAGGGGGTACCAACGAAGGGGCGGTCCTGCCTGCATGGAACGTGCGCTCGAGTGGCAGAGTTGCGATACTGGACTGCTATGCCGAAATCGATGAGAAAGACAGTCGGCTTGGAGTGGTGGCGTCCAATCAAGATGTTTTGCGGCTTGACGTCACAGTGGATGAAGTTGCGTGAGTGAATGTATTCGAGCCTATTGACCTGTCAAATAAGCAGTCAACGACTCAGTGCATTTTGATGGTTAGTACACGAGAGTCCGGAGTCCGAACACTCACTAACTGATATCCTATAGCACAAACGACATCTACAGGGAGATGTCCACCTTGCAAAGTAACTACATCACATAAGGGCGTCGCCACGCTATCGAGGACGAGAGCCCAATACGACGATTCCGAATTGGATTCCCTGCCAAAGAATAAGGGCTGGGGAAATCCAACACCGCCTTGTAGTTTCTTCAACACTTCGAACTCGTGTTCCAGCAAGGAAGGGCCCGGGATACAACGCTCAAGCTTGATTGCAACGTCCCGGCCGTTGATGAGATCTTGAGCATGATATACAGTTGCTATGACCGAAAGTTAGTGTACACCGAGCTAATTGAACAGTAAATCATATTATTGTTGTACGCACCGTGTGAGCCAGCACCAAGCATTTCTTTCAAGGTATATCTCCCATCGACACGAACAATATTTACAGGGGCAGGGGGATTTGAGGCCATTGAGTCCTTCAGGGCTCGGAGTCAGAGCGTTCCACTGTTCTACTTCAAAGTTCACACGATGCACCGTCAACGGTCACACAGTGACACACACGCCGCAATGCAGCCGCGTGTTCACACCTAGGCCCTTGATGTGGTTGAGAGCCATGAGGCCCGAGAGTTGAGCCGAGACATGTTGCATTGGAGCCCGGCATTCATGCATCAGCGTGTTGGACCAGCGCCACTAGTACACGGTAAGCCTCCACATCTTTGGGGAATTGCTGTTGACTCCTCGAATCTTGAATCAGATGACAGATCGTCTGGACTCTGGACTCTGGACTCTGGAGTGCCCCCACTCAGACTTGAAAGGACATGTAGGCCCACTGGCAGGTGTCCGAGAAAATGGTCATACTAACTTATGGCCCCGCTCATGGATAATGTACTAATCAACACGTTTTCTTCAGGCCCCAGGGATCCAGGATCCTTGTCTGTCTGCTGCATGCACTCCCTGTGTGCCCTTAAGTCATGACCCCCGTCTGTTCGAACTCGTTTTTATGGTATGATTCATTTGTTGCCATCGCGTATTCAATTCAAGTTGATGATTCGAGGGTTGCAGCGTGTGTGAATCAGTGTGATTAACGGACCAACGGTCACCTTCCGTGATCAAATCAAGGCAGTTTTCTAGGTAAGCTATGCATGCGGCATCATATAAGAGTCTCAGAATCACTCGCTTGCTTTCTAACATCATTTTGATCTCTAGTTTGCATTAAATGGCCACTCGCCGACCAGGTCGTCGCCGCACAGCTGCTCCTCGGCCTATCGCCACCGACTCCAACATTCCAACTTCCCCCGTCACGTCTAATGATCCGCCACAGCCTCTTGCTCCAGCAGGTCCCCCGGTTTTGGGGTCTTCGGCAGCCGCCGCAGTGCCTCTTACAACAACAAGGGCCAGGAACCCTCCCACTCGCCGCAACCCTACTCGGAACCTTGGCCGCACAGAGGATGGTGAATTTTTTGACATCAGCCAGATTAGTGAGGAGAGTGGCGAAGACGAAGCTACCCCTGGCCGGGCTGGCCCTGGCCCAAGCCTTCCTTCTACTGGTGCTATGCAGGCTGCAGCCGTTGCACAAACAGCCCCAAATCCTGGCACTCGCGTTGGTGCTGGTGTCACCCCATTGCCAGTGGCCTCGACCACAATCCCTAATGCTGGTGGCACCGCAACTCAGACCAGCCGTCCATTAGTAACTGGCGGAAGATCCAACGCACCGCCAACATCTGCGGATGTCCACCACTTTTTCAAGAAATCCAAGCAGGAAGACACGGTATGTAAGGTGTGCCAGTAAGTCGGTACTACTGTCGTCAATCTCCACAAGTGCTAATTTTGTTGTAGGGACCAAGCTGCAGCAGCTAATGGGCAACTTGACCACACTTATGTGTTCAGTTGTAACACATCCAATTCCTCCCTTCGCGGTCACATCATCAACTGGCACCTAGAAGAATACCTTGAACTTGCTGAGCAGAATGGATGGGTCGTGCAGCTCAGTGTGGTCCAGAGTGCGTTCAGCATGGGCTACACGTTCAAGACCCTTCGTGAAGCAATCCAACAAGGAAACAAGATTGCCGCACTCCCTCCCGCTCCTCGGCCAGGCCACGGGGATTCTCTACCGGGTAACCTTTTACCATCAGGGACAGAGAAGAGCACAAGTGCGTTCCCGGAGTTCTCTAACGCAGCGCTGCATGAGTACTTAGTGAAATTTGTCGTCGCGGATGACCAAGTATAATTAACCACCTATCTATTAAACCCTTTCTAACAGCTCGTACAGTCGCTCAACATCATTGAATGTCCAGAGTTCCGTCAACTCATTTTCTTCCTACGTCAAGACCTTGTTGATGGCGATATCCCGCACCGCACTAAGTTTCGTGAGCTGGTTATCAAAGCGTGGGAGGAGTATTTCAAGGCCATTAAACGGGATCTTGCGGTAAGCATGTCGGTTTGTTCTACTATATGAATCCAATGAAATGCAATAGAGTGCGGCAGGAAAAGTTTCTATCACCACTGACATCTGGTCAGACGCAGAATACCGCCCCTACATCGCCATCACTGCCCATTGGATTGCCAACACCAGCGCCACGAGCGGTTCGCAGCATTCGCTCAAGATGAAAGCATCACTCATTGCTTTCCATTATTTCCCTGCATCGCATACTGGTGAAGCCATGGCTAAGGTAATCATAGAGCTCCTCGATCGTGCGGAGGTAACTTTGAAGGTGCGCAATGCGCATGGCTTTGCTTGTTGTATTTCTGCACTACTATTAACGAACATCAACTAGATCGGCTACGTAACTATGGACAACGCTGCAAACAACATCGTTGCCATGCGTGAACTTGCAAAACTTCTCGAAGAGCGAGAAATTCAGTTCGACCCTATCGAGCGCCGTATACCCTGCTTTCCGCACATAATTAACATTTGTGTGACCCACACCATCAAGGCTTACTCCAAGGCCGACTTCAGTTCGGTCACTGCCACATGGGTTGGCGCTAGTAACGACTGCACCATAGTAGTAGACAAGGATGAATATGTCAAAGCCCTCAGGATGGACCCCATTGCCCTTGCTCGTGATGTCGTTCGTATCATCCGTGCATCCGGCCAGCGTCGGAAAGGGTTTAGTGACACCATTATTAACGGTAATGCCAACCAGTGGTACACCGGCAATACCACCAAAGTACCGGAGCAGGAGCTCCTTCGTGATGTCAAAACACGCTGGGACTCGGTCTATATTATGATCAACCGACTCCGTACCCTCCGTCTTGTAAGTCGTTACTACCCCAGCTCGTCCGTACATCAAAACAACCATTAATGCCTTCTCCGAGTCCAGGCTGTTGACAGCTTCCTTTCTTTACCTCGTGGGCCAAGGGACGTGCTCGCCCAACGCAAGCTAACACCAATGCAGTGGCAGGTACTAGAAGATTTGGAAATCATCCTAGAGGTAATACTATGCTTTGTCCTTGCTACTCCCGAGTCCCGAGACCTTGCTAACTGAAATATTGTAGATACCTCATTATACACAACAGTGTATGTCGAGCGAGAGCCTGCCCGTCTTAGGTGGTGCACTTCCATCATTCGAGCTGCTTATGATACAGTGGGAGTCACTGGCTACCAATGCGCCCCAATGCGCTCCATACCTCAAAGTCGGACTCGAATGGGCTCGAGACTACTATCAGCGCATGGGCCAGACACGCGCTTATGTGGTCGCTATGTGTAAGTCTCGTTGACATTTCATTGGTGCTACTTCCGAGTCGCTCCATCGCACGACAGTTGTCGATCCCACCATCCGTTTCACCTGGATAGAAAATCACTGGGATGAACGTGAGGCTTCGAAAGCACGAGAAGATTTATTGGAACTTGTATGTTTACTATCTTTCTATCTTTACACCATACGTATACTAAATATGACTCAAGATGACAGAATATCGAAATCATTCTGTGACGGAGGATGTATCACAGAACCCTGAACCGCCGGTTGCTACTACTGCACGTCATTTTCGCCCCCACTCCACACTAGCATCGCGTTACTGTCTACCCACGATCAGGGTTCGACCATCGTCTCAACAATCCCCACAAACTGTCAGTCAAGAATACAATTCATACATCTTGTCCCCACAATGCTCTGAAGGCACGCATCCGCTCGCTTTTTGGGAGGTAAGTTTATTCATTTGAATCCAGACTCCAGAGCATCATCTCATATCTTAGTAGCTTTCCAGAGTTGCGTTCCCAACTATCTACGCAATCGCGCTCGACTACCTTCCGATTCAAGCTTCTGCGGTTCCATGCGAACGCGTGTTTTCCTCAAGCAGTGAAACTAACACAAAGAAACGAAATCGCATCTCCCCAATTTTGATGGAGACGTTACAAATGCTCAAATTCTGGCTGAAGAAGGATCGATTGGATTTCACGAAAGACTGGATTACGCCGCAAAAGGAGATGATGATGAACGATGGCGACGACGACGACGACGACGACGACGACGACGACGACGACGACGACATCTTGGGACGGCTGTTCTCGACTATGGATGCAAGCAGTGTAGAAGAGGTTCTTCGTGCCATTGCCACAGCAGAGGGTGACGAGCTCTCCAGTGCTACAGAGATTTTCCGATGATCGAGTCAGATTGACACGCTGGCGGCTGGCGGCTGTATATATAGTATGTACTATGTACTATGTACCGTGTAGTACTATGATTCTGTGTTAAGTACTACCGTATGATGTACCTTTTCCCTTTGGCCTCTTGACTTCTCGAATTCAAGTTGCCGTTGTCAGTGACTGCGTTGCTGTGATGAATTTTAATGCGACGGTGTGCCAACTGTGACAAACACCCTTCTTACCTCCTTCATTTTACCACCACGTCCACGTTCCACTGGACCCGCCCTCTGCCTCCTGGTCGCTGTCGCATCATTCAATCAGCGTCATACCGTCAAGGTCTTCAACGTCGTCGACGGAGAGCCATCCAAGTCGGGTGGTCAGACAGTCAGTCCCTCAAGGGGTGCGTCACACGATATCCTTTTTTCCGAGACTGACTTTCGAAGGCACACGGGCCCCGTCTGGCAAGTCGCGTGGGCTCACCCCAAGTTCGGCAACATACTCGCATCGTGTTCGTACGACGGTCAAGTTCTCATCTGGAGAGAACAGACCCAAGGTCCTTCTGCGGGATCCTGGACCAAAATCAAAGAGCACTCGTTGCACACCCGGGCCGTGACCGCGTCAGGAGTCAGGAGTCAGGAGTCAGGTGCTTTGCTCTGCCCCCTTTGCATTGCACACCGTGACGCGCTCAATCTGACCCTTTACAGTCAACTCCATCTCTTGGGCCCCTCACGAACTACTAAGCGCTATCCTTGCATGCGCAAGTTCTTCCGATGAAAAATTATCCGTGTTGATGTTCAAAGGTTCATCAGCAAAATACTGATTTTCATACAGAGGTACAGAGTGGTATAGCTTCAGTACAGCCTGGTACAGAGCTACAGATGTACAGCCTGGCACAGAGGTAGTACAGAGATACAGACATACTAGCTACTATGGCAGTAGTACTACCAGAACTAGTATACATATATGCTTAACTATAAGTGTGGGCTTGTGGTGCACCTGGTGCGCGCACTGTTGATGCCAACTTTTCGACAAGACTTCTGTTCGACCCTTGCTCGTGTCATGCCTTTATTCACTGATTTTATTTATTCGCTGGTACAGCCTGACACCATAGTAGTCCTTTTTACCAGATTTATTCGTGCGTCGGTAGTACCAGCCTGAGTAGCTGTAGCTAGTAGCAGCGCCGTAGTCCTTTTTACTAGTACCACATACTTATACTAAGTGCTACACCCGTTATACTGGTACCCGTGAATGTACCTCTGAGGCAGACTGACCCGTCAAGTGCCCACGTCACGGTGACGCACACTCGAACGTGTAACGCTGTCGCATCAATGCATCATTGAAGCGGTGTCATTGTTGTGTCGGGTTGGATGAGGCCAGGGATGCGGCGGGAGAAGATGTCATTGCGTCGCAGCGTCGGCATGTCATTATCTCCGTTTTGGTGCCATGGTAGTGACCATGCCGTCGCAAGGGCGGGGACGACGTGTCGTCGGTGTCCGTATCTGCATCATGCGAGGGAGGGGGGAGGGAGGAGGGAGATGATGGTGTGGACGAGGATAAAGACAAGGGGTGCTCACCCTCATCGTCGTCACGCCGTGCCGTTGCTGCGTTGTCAGCTGGCGTTGCATCACCGTCGGGCCCCGGGTCGTCAATGCATCGTCGCGCTGACGCGGCTGAATTGCTATGCGAGGGAGGGAAAGGGTGTGGATGGACCAGTGGACCATCGCATCGTCGGCGCGCACGAGGGAGGTCCTGAGAGGAGAATGAATGAATGTTGCTGCACGAGGATGAAGACAAATATATATTATGGGCACACTCACTGTCGTCGTCGTGTCGTCTCCTCCTCATCGCCTCCCCCTCGTCGTCGTCACGCCGTTTCTGCGTCGTCAGCTGGCATTGCATCACCGTCGGGCCCCGGGTCGTCAATGCGTCGTCGCGCTGAGGCGGCTGAGTTTCTATGCGAGGGAGGGAGGAGGGAGTGGATGTTGTGGACGAGGATGAAGACAAATATATTATAGGCACACTCACCGTCGTCGTCGTGTCGTCTCCTCCTCATCGCCTCCCCCTCGTCGTCGTCACGCCGTTGCTGCGTCATCAGATGGCGTTGCATCACCGTCGGGCCCCGGGTCGTCAATGCGTCGTCGCGCTGAGGCGGCTGAGTTGCTATGCGAGGGAGGGAGGAGGGCTGGATGCACCAATGGACCAGTGCAACGTCGGCGCGCACGAGGGAGTCCCTGGGAGGAGAAAGAGTGAATGTTGCTGCACGAGAGAGGGAGGAGGGAGTGGATGTTGTGGACGAGGATGAAGACAAAGATAAGGCACACTCACCGTCGTCGTATCGTCTCCTCCTCCTCGCCTCCACCTCATTGAGTCCGACTCCATGCTGTTGCGTCGATATCGTGTCTTCGAATCGTGATACTGAGTTGTTGCGTGAGGGACGGAGAAAGCTGAGGACTTGGATGGTGAGGACCAGGACCAGGTCAGGTCACTGATTTGAACCACGAACTTTTGAGGGGGGGAACTTGAAGCACCGTGGACATATAGTACTAATAAAATGTAACCGAGGGTTCATAGCAGCTACGTGAAAGTGTCCTTTTTGTGAACAACGTCCAGCATCTTTGATTGTTTCGGTTCAACAATAAAACGAACAGATAATGTTACTCAGACACGCGACGATGCAAGGTTAACCAGTCGGAAATAGATAGTATTTGGGGTCTTGAATCGCGAAGCCCTTCGCGCTGAGAGATATCACAACGGAACGACTGTAACCGTATGGTACGGGGAACAACACCGGGCCCCCATCCTCGAGGCAGCTATGCAACCAAAAATATATATGGCAGGGTGAGAGAGGAGGAAAAAATCATGAAGGCACGTGAGGGGAGGGAGTAGGCTGCGCGTGACGAAGAGAAAGAATGCAACGTGACCTGCAATGATACAGTTTGTTAGTCGATGGACGGCTTTTTGGGGAGATCTACAGATGGGACGGCAGATGAAAAGG
>JBBPNI010000382.1:0-24581 GCA_038091135.1 Leccinum fibrillosum | reverse complement strand
AGAGACTAAACCATATCAACGTCGTTCCCTTCCTCGGTATTGCATATGGATTCGGGTTGTTGGACTCCATGTCCTTAGTGTCACTGTGGATGCCCAACGGATCTCTTCACGAATTCTTGACAAAGCATGATGACCGTCTTGATGAGGTACAGCGACTCCGATTTGTGCGTTTACTTATGGTCATTTCTGCGTCGTCTAACTCTGTAACTTAGCTCCTGGATATTTCCAGTGGCCTGAACTATCGTGGGTCTCTACTACCATCTTCAAACATTTGTCGAATAACACACCCATAGTGCATTCTTCTGACGTCGTGCATGGTGACCTCAACAGCGTGAGTCACAAAAGAATCGGTGCCATTCTGATTCTCAACAAAGGACAGAACAACGTGCTTATAGACGCAGACTATAAGCCACGTCTAGTTGATTTTGGATATTCTTCCCTAATCGGGAATATTCCCGAAGCACTGAGTTATCTCCAGAGATCCACTACACGTCCAGGAGCCTTGCGGTGGATTGCCCCCGAGCAGGCCGACCCGGAGGAGTCGTTCAGCCCCACCACTAGGAGTGATATATACTCTTTTGGCTGTATTGCCCTCCAGGCAAGTTCATTCGGCACGAAAACAAGTCCTGTTCTTATATCTGCAGGTATTGTCCGGTGAACAACCGTGGTCGGAAGTTCAGGCAGACGCCGCTGTTGTTTTACGGTTGGCAAAGGGGCAAAGACCTGGGCGACCGGCGTCTCGGGCGATGGATGACTCGCATTGGGATTTCATTCAATATTGCTGGTCACCGGAAGCGGAGAGACCTGCCACAGGGACGATAATCTCCATGATCAAACAGTTTTTGAGTAGTTGTCCATTGTCCCGTTCTCTTTACGATTGGGCGGAGTTCAACTCTTGGCACACTGACCCCGTCGTGGACGAGTCTTCGTCGGCTGCGAGCCGAACACCAACTCTAGGTTTTGCTGTGATCACTGACAGGTATGTAGTGATTTGGGTTATGTTCCTGTGGCTGGCAGTCATGCTAACACATGTGGATCACTCCAAGATCGGATCATGTTGTCTCTGAGACGTGAGTACTTTGACGGTTCGACATTGTGCATCAGTTTTCATTTCGTTGTTCCGCCTTATACAGTGCTCTGGGAAATGGATCGCCTTCTCCGGCAGCTCAGTCGTTCTTGCACTCCACGGGTAAGTTGACTTTCGTTGTCAAGCACGTGGCTTTTCTCAATGACGCCAGTACCATCTAATTCTGATGCTCATGTCGCAGCACGCAGGGGGGGTGCAGCAGATTATGATTTGGAACGCCCTTTTAAGAAGTTGCGGACTTAGCTGCATTGGATGCACTGCGTGCAACAAGTTATTCAGAGAGGAGCAATGATTTCGAACACGATGGACTTCACTTCTGGACCCGGTACGCTTCAGAATGATTTTATCCTTCTGCGTATGTATTATGTTAGAATAGACTCTCAGATCGCCATTTACATGTCGTAGTGTATTTGTTTTCGGAGTCACCAGCACTCGAGCTCGATGACGCGCATTTGCTTCCCAGTTCCCAAACCCACGTCCCGTCTCGCGCGATACCGCACGCTCTCGCCGAATGCCTCAATTCACATCTCGCCACTCCAGCTCGGCGGCATGAACATCGGGAACAAGTGGGAGCCATTCGGCTTGGGGAGCATGGATAAGTCATCTTCCTTCAAGCTGCTCGACGCGTTCTACGAAGCCGGCGGCAATTTTATCGACACGGCCAACGCATAATGAGTTCGCCTCGGGGGAATCGCTCGATTTGTTCGTTTGTTCTCTGGTCGCGTCATCTTTTGTAGCCAAGACCAGACATCGGAAGAGTTTATCGGGGAATGGGCCGAACAGCGTGGAATTCGGGACCAGCTCGTCATTGCAACCAAGGTTCGTGCTCGTCCAATTTTTTATTACTTACTTGCGGCGTGCTGATCCAGAGTTTATAGTACACCACGAATTACATGCGTGGAGAGACGTGGATCAAGCAACAAGCTATGTATACGGGAAATAACATCAAATCGATGCACCTCAGTGTGGAAGCCAGCTTGAAGAAACTGAGGACTACGTACATTGATATTCTCGAAAAGCGACCTTTATCAGGAACGGTCAACCATCTTCCAGTGATAGTGCAAATTACGCAATTTGGTAAAGCACCATGTTCAGATCTAAATTCGAAACTCTCAAGACCAGGTCTGCGTGCAACACTTCCACTTGCAGGGTCATGGGGAGTATGTATTCCTCCAATAGATGAGCGTGACGAGTGTGTAGGCCTTAAAATCCACATCCACTTCAGATATTCAATAAGTTCGTCCAACATCTCCTCAAAACTTCTTCACGGCATGCAGATTCGACAACTTGAACAGGACTGCGATGAGAATTGCTCCACATTGTTCCGCTTGCGATACTCGGGCATATTTCGCAATCGATATACACCATTACATGGGCAACAAACTTTGGATACGAATACACCACAATTTGTTGGTGTTCATCTCGATTCATTCCAAATCTTGCTCAGCCACAATCGCGGAGGCATCATACATCCACATCAAGTCCACGGGCCACTGCGAAAGCAGCTTGTCAATCAAGCAAAGGTAAAGTAGAAGGAGAAGCTTACACGAGGAATAATCGCCTGGATGGCCTCCTCTGCGGCTTGCTCGCTCAGAATGTCAGCGGCCGCGTCGGCCCAGACTTGCTCCGGAGATTGGCTCCAAAACTAAACAAAGGTGTTATCGAGGTTACGCTCCACTCTGAGACAGCGTGCTTACCGCCATTGCAAATGTATTGATGGAGTTAGTTCGATGTAGATGTGAGAAGAGATAGATGGAACTGTTGGATGTACCATGGCACAGGGCCCACATTTATACCTCCCAGGAAAGCAAACAAACCACTACACCTGATCCAAAGTGCTCGTGATAACGTATTTTTTCCGCCAGGTCACTGAGGTGGTGTTCTCAATAGGGATAAGTTTGTTGCATGCCTCACGCCATCACCTCAGATTAATTACTTACGTCTTTTGATACCGCCCCCGGATCAGATGTTCTAAAAAATGGAACAGAAGGAAAGCTAGGCTACGCTCAATTCGATCTGAACACGCGGATAATGACGTTTGCTGTTATGTGGGGTGTACTGATATTGATGCGCCGTTAATCGGGACCCGGTTCAATTGTGTGCTACTTCGGGTTAGTCGAGTTGTGTTGATGCACCCCTCAGGGCGATGCGCCTGGATCTTCAAGAGGCAAGATGTGATTGAATTATCCACCGCCTGTGACATGGATGTGTTTCAGGAGTCAGGACGCTATAGCTAAGTCTGACAGTCACTGAACTCCACTATTCGGACGTTCCAACATGTCAAGGATTCCGCCGTTTATTCCTTGCCCTTGTGTACGTTGAAATGTCACAATTCCAGGGATTCGGAATCATTGTCGTGCTTCTACCGAGCCCCCTTCCCTCTCGTATTTTATTGAAAAAATAATTACCTAGATTTTGGGGTGGGAATTTGGACTTGTTTCTGCTATCCTCCACGAGCAAGCTTTGGAAGAGCAGGACGCGAGTCCTGCAATGCCTCCGAGTCCCTTGCTGTTCGTATCACATCATTCAAATTGTATGTTCGCTCTGATTTGCCACCAAGTTGCCATCACCGGGACACTGTAACCCCTGAGATTGTCCACATGAAAGTCTTGGTGGAGGGAAACATGTATGTAGTTTACAAGTAAAGGTCGCGGTCAGCGACCCCCTTGGGCCTCTCTTTTTCGGTGATGTATAGTGTAATTATGCGCGTCAGACGTCTCCATGACGTTTCTACGATGGTAGTTGAATGAAAGAGAGTTTGTGTATTACTGCGGCCAGTAAGTCGTTCCTTATTGCTTGGCATGCATGTTGACAAGGATATTCCGAACCCACGTACGTACGACATACTTACCAGTGTTGCAGTCGGTCTCCACCATCGTCACTATGACGCTATGGTCTGCTCGAGGGATTTCAGTGGGTCACGATCAGAATATGAAACTCGGGCTGTCCCACCGTCTCCCACATAATCCGAGTCGATAAAGTTGTCCCGTGTATAGGTCGATGGTTCTGATTTTTGGAATGCACGACCAACCGACGCGAGAATTTCGCGATGGTGTATTGATTCAAGGCGCGGCTGGGGTTGTGGCTGGGGCTCAGACGTGCGAGACTCCGATGACGCGAACTCGTCGAGACCTCAAAGGCTCTGAGGCTGCGATTTCAGATTCCGCTTGGCTGGAGTACTTACATGCGGACCGTGATACGGGAGGATGAGGTGCCAAACCAAGCTCGGACTGATCCTAGTCGCCATTATCCTCATCGACGGAAGCGCCGCTATGAGGCGATGTCGTTGCAAGTATGGACTTAGCCACAGGGATGCCCTCAAAGCCGAAGTGGAACCCGACCTCTCCTGTTGAGTGAACACGCGCAGGCACAGACGGAAGTGGACGGGGACTCACTGTGATTGGCCGTGCGAGCGCGTCGAGTCCACGAGGCGGAAGGGGATCCACTCGTGGGCGCCGCCTTGACGTTCTGCGCACTGAGCGCGGCCCATTCGTCCCATGGCCATGTTGGCGCGGTCCGCGTGCGGACTGGTGGTCACGGCGGTACCAGTGAATTACGACGTGAACAAGACACTGAATGACATTGGCATCGTTCGTTTAGGGCTTTCTGACCTGACGACTGGTCACTGACGTCGATTGGGCGTCGAGGCGACCATTCTCAGGCTGTTCTGGAGGTCCCCGAGACATTAGTCAGCAGGAGAGAGCTTCTTCAAATCATTTCGTCAGTTGGCATCAGGAGAGACCTACAGAGGATGAAGAACTCGCGATACGACTCGGAGCAGTCAGAAGGACGTCAAAGTCACGTATCCCCTCTCCATCGTCGAACCTCTTCATCAAAGATCCAAATTATTCCCCTCGTGGGACGCCTCCAATGCAGATCTGAAGCAATTCTTCCTCGCCAGGTATGTGTTTTTTGCTTTGAGCTTTTGTCTCCTCCGGAGCGCCCATCATCCCATTTTTCGTCGTCTTGAATCAGTTATAAGTAGTTCGAACTTGTAGGCGATTAAGAGACAAAGAAGGGATGTACCTCTTAACCATCAACCGCCGGAAAATGGTCTCTAACAGATATACTGATGATATTCGAGGTAAAGCAACCTTGATCAAGGACCATCTTCCATTGATAATGCAAATTACGCAATTTGGTAAAGCACCATGTTTAGATGTAAATTGGAGATTCTCAAGATCAGGTCTGTGTGCAACATTTCCACTGGCAGGGTTATGGCGAGTATATATATTCATCCAATAGATGAACGTGATGAGCATGTAGGCCTTGAAATCCACATGCACTTCGGATATTCAATAGGTTCGTCCACCATTTCCCCAACACTTCCTCATGGCACGGAAATTCGACAACTTGAACAGGACTGCGATGCGAATTGCTCCACATCGTTCCGCTTGCGATTCTTGGGCACTACGCAACTAAGACACAAGTACGCATAGTTACACGATTTCACAATTGATATACACCATTACACGGACACCACAATTCGTTGGTGTTCATCTCGATTCAATCCAAAGCTTGCTCAGCCACAATCGCGGAGGCACCATGGATCCACATGTCTATGGTCCACTGCGAAAAGCAGCTTGTCAAGGCAGCAAAGATTAAATATAAGGAGAAGCTTACAAGAGGAGCCTGCCGGATGCGCTCTTCCGCGGCTTGCTCGCTCACAATTTCAGCGGCAGCTTCCTGCCAGTTACCATAAGGAAAGTTCCAATACTAAAAAGGTGTTATCGAGGTTACGCTCCATTCTCAACATGCTTACAGGCATTGCAAAGGGATTGGTGGAGTTAGTTCGATGTAGGTATGACAAGGGATAGATGGAACTGTTGGATCTGCCATGGCACAAGACCCCACATTTATACCTCCCAGGAAAGCAAACAAACCACTACACCTGATCCCAACGTGCTCGTGATAACGTATTTTTTCTGCCAGCTGCCAGTGCTGCATCGATCAAATATTCTCAATAGGGATAAGTAGGTTTGTTGCATGCCTCACGCCATCGCCTCAGATTGATTATTACTTACGTCTTTTAACACCCCCGGATCATATTTTCTATATATAAAAGGAACAAAAGGAAAGCTCAATCCGATCTGATTTCGTGGACAATGACGTTTGCTTGACCTGTCATATCATTGTGAAATCTCTTCGGTTCTCAGTCACAGCCTGGTCGAAAAATAGGGAGTCCATTGCGTCAAAGAAAAGATCTGACCTGGATCTGAAAAACTGCCCGCTTCGAAGGGGAGGCACACGAGTCCCCAAGGCCAATTAACCCCATCTTGCCCCTCTGCAGATCAGTGGCAGCCTATCAGAAGCCGTGAACCTGTTGATCACGTACTACCAGCATACGATGTTCCACGTCGATGAGACCAAAGCGTCACTTGGACAACCTAAATCGGATTCATCAAAAGTGGGTCGCCAGTGGCCACTCTCCAAGGGACCTGCTTAACGTGAGGCGTACGAGAGATATATGTGCATACCACCAACGTGCAAAGATTTTGTCCTGTTTTCCTCCACAACTCCGCAAAGTTTCGCCAGAAGTGTGAGCTGACAAGGATCATGATCCGAAAGATCGGGCTTCTTAACTTTAGCGACGTCTCTGCTGGGATGGAAGCATGTGCATGATCTCTCTTTGCCCGCTGCCACGTGTGGCCAGACGACTCGACAATGTAGGAGTCAATGGATCTCAGAGTAGGTCAAGAATTGCATTGACATACTGCAAAGTGTCAATTATGTGGGGCCAGCACCGGTCATTCAGGTAATCAGACCTTTGAGATTTGGTCGTCCCGCCATGTATCACAAGAATCAAACTATCGTACAATTGGAGAGTCATTAACCGTTAGAATATATACTGTGAAGTTCTTATAAACCGATTTCCTCTGTAGTTTCCTTCTCAGCCTCGAGTCTAGCTTTGGCTTCGGCTTTTTCTTTGGCAATTCGGGTACGGTAGGCAGCTGTGCTCCCCGTATTATCCAGCCACCATTTGCCCCAGGTTACGACCTGCATGAAACGTAATGCACACTCACTTCAACGACATATGTGGACGGAATAACACCTACTTTCTCGTTGTTAGGCTTTCTATTTGCCAGCTCTTCCTTGCGTTCGAGAAACTCGGGCATCAAATCGTACTTGGAACGATCGAGAGGCTGCCAGGATGAGTGTGTGAATATGCACCAATCGAAGTTAGCTTGTGTTTACTCACTCTGGCGAGCGCAATAGTCGGCGCCTCTGCTCCGCCTTCCGCGTTGTCTCTAGACCGCACGAGTGTGAGCAGGCCGCACTCTGAGCAGTAAACGTCGTGCATGTTCTCTGCCCCTTGGCGTCCTTGCTTGAGTGAATTGAACATAAACTCGCGCGTGTGGACTCCTCGTCGAAGCGCCGTCCACACCCTGACGATCGTCGGAAATGGAACACGTTACTCAGAAGTAACAACATACCAGTCAATGAACTCGGTGTACTTTCCGCACCCTAAGCACTCTGCCGGAAGGCCCACCACCTTTGTCCCTCCCATGCCTGTTTCCTGGAAATCGCGGCCAACAAAGATTTGATTGAGCCTTAGGTACTCGTCTTCGGTGATGTACCACAGGTAGGTCTCTTGGTTTTCCTCGGGGAGATGTATGAGTTTTACGGGAGGTTTGATCTTATTCTTTGACTGATTGGCAAGTGGTGATCTGAGATGCAGTGAAGGATTCAGAGTGAGCGAGTGACTTACGGGGATGAAGGGGACGTCTTGGGTGAGGATCATGTTGAGGCTGATGCGGCAGGTGGTCGCGTCTTGACGGGGACCTGGTAAAGTATGTGAGAATGCCTAAGTATCCACTGGCATGATAACATTCCTGCGAATTCGCTTCAGAAATATTGTTCTCTGTCGGCATCATGAAGGAACGTCGTAAGTCGGCTCACGAGGCTGTGTCCTAGGGTTCAGAGTCTCTCGGATCATATCACCCGTTGAACTTTCCGCAGCGCTTATTACATACATCAATACGTCATGAGCGATCTCAAAGCGGATGAGTTGAAAGAGTCTGTCAGAGTCTAACCAAACGCAGACCGAATCATGTACATACATATTGATATTGATGCGCCGTTGATCGGGACCCGGTTCATTTGTGTACTAGTATACTACGGGTTAGTCGAGTTGTGTCAATGAAATACAGGCGATGCGCCCAGATCACCGAGAGGCAAGATGTGACTGAATTATGCGCCGCCTGTGCCTGTATGTATCTCAGGAGTCAGGACGCTAGTTGGGTATAATCTGACAGTGAACTCCACTATTCGGACGTTCGAACACGTCAGGATTCCGCCGTTTATTCCTTGCCCTTGGGGTACGTTAAAATGTCTCAAACGCAGGGATGGAATCATCGTTGTACCCGGAGGTTGTTTTGGTGTCTCTATGGCGCGCGCATGGAGTGGTTGCGCCTCGACTCTGCCTGTTGTTCTTACTATCAAAGCGGACCACGACACTAGTACATGGCTGTCCCGGCGTGATTGGGGAACGAGGGTTAAGGACAAGCCTGGTTCAAATCCGGAGATCCGGGTCCATTCTGTTCCGGAGGTTCCTGAGATATTAGTCAGCAAGGTTCGTCACCTTCCAAGCAGTGTTTTAGCAGCGTCAGGGAACTGTCTGCGAAGATGTTAGCAGACGTCGTTGAGAGTCTCTCATCGGCGCTGCGTACCTCCACGGTGGGTTCGAGCTTGCATGTCGTATGATGAATCATACTATGGTCTAGGATTCGAATCGAACGCTCTCCCGGATTGCATTGTGAGGGCGGCGCGGTCCCGCATCGAGCACACCGATGAGATGTTGATGCAGTTGGCCAACGTGGAATGCATGGTCGGATACATATTCCGGCGAAGGCTGCTGCTCGTCGAGTCCCTCATGCACGCGGACGGTATCATACGAAGGCATGCGCCGACTTCCTGGGCACTTTGCCCAAGAAAGAACTACTACGCACCACACAGTATCCACATTCGCAAGGTCGCTGTCGTGAACACGCACTTTCTCGCGTATATCTGCCTCCGCACCTCCGTCGATGTCGACGCGACCATGCCCAGGCCCGACGCGCGCGGCAGCATCGTGACGCAGCCCAGGACGCTGACAATCCGGCTCTTCCAATGTCTCCAGTACTCGAGCTGGTTCTTGAGGATAAGAAGCTCGCCTTCCGTCGGTATGGCAAGGTCAGTCGTGAGATTGAGACTGCGCTGACAACAGGCAGGACGTTCCCTGCCCAGATGTGAACTCGAGACTCTCAAGATTAGGTCTGCGTGCAACAATTTCACTGGTAGGGTCATGGGGAATATGTATTCCTCTAATAGATGAACGTGACGAGTGTGTAGGCCTTGAAATCCATATGCACTTCAGATATTTAATAGGTTCGTCCACCATCTCCTCAATACTTCCGCAGAGCACGGAGATTCGACAACTTGAACAAGACTTCGATGAGAATTGCTCCACATCGTTCCGCTTGCGATGTTCGGGCACTACGCAACGAAGGGACAATCAAGCATAGTTACAGGATTTCACAATCGATATACACCATTACACGGACAACAAACTTTGCATACGAACACACCACAATTTATTGGTGTTAATCTCGACTCATTTTGAAGCTTGCTCGGCGACAATCTCGGAGGCACGATAGTCCCAGTCTCCTGACGGGCCCCACTGCGAAAGCAGCTTGTCAAACAACCCAGGGTGAAATAGGAGGATAAACTTACCTTAATGGTGCTCTCCTGGATGGGCTCCTCCGCGGCTTGCTCGCTCACAATGTCAGCGGCCGCTCTCGGCCAGCCACCCGGAGGAAAGTGCCAATACTAAAGAGGTGTTATCGAGGTTACGCTCCGCTCTCAACGTGCTTACCGCCATTGCAAAGGGATTGGTGGAGTTAGTTTGATGTAGGTATGACAAGAGATAGATGGAACTGTTGGATGTGCCATGGCACAAGGCCCCACATTTATATCTCCCACTAAAGCAAACAAACCACTACACCAGATCCAAAGTGCTTGTGATAACGTATTCCTTCCCCCAGCGGCTGCTAATTGGTCACTGAGGTGGTGTTCTCAATAGGGATAAGTTTGTTGTATGCCTCACGCCATCGCCTGAGATTATTACTTACGTCTTTTGATACCGCCCCTGGATCAGATTTTCTAAGAAATGGAACAAAGGAAAGCTAGCGCTCAATTCGATCTGAACACGCGAATAATGACGTTTGCTGTTATGTGGGGTGTATTGATATTGATGCGCCGTTAATCGGGACCCGGTTCAATTGTGTACTACTTCGGGTTAGTCGAGTTGTGTTGATGCACCTCTCAGGGCAATGCGCCCGGATCTTCGAGAGGCAAGATGTGACCGAATTATGCGCCGCCTGTGACAGGGATGTGTTCAGGAGTCAGGGCGCTAGTTGCGGCATTGCCTGTCAGTGAACTCCACGTAGACGCCGCCGTTTATTCCTGGCCCTTGTGTACGTCGAAACGTCTCAAACTCAGGGATGGAATCATGTTGTGGAAGATGTGCTTCTACCGAGCCCCCCTCCCCCTCATATTTTATTAAAAATATATTTACCTAGATTCTGGGGTGGGAATCTGGGCAGTTTCTGTTATCCACCAGAGTCGGAAGATGTGAAGGACATACCTGAAGGACATATGCGTGAAGAGAAAACACTTATAGACGGACTTCTGTGACCAGCTAGTTCGATCCGGGGCTCTTGTCGAGCAACGATGAGGATTGGTAGACGGATATCGTCGATGGCCTTCCTGCGCTGACGCTTGATGTGGACCAGCTGCCATTCTTGTACCATCCGCGCAGGGTAGTCTGCTTGTCCAAAGGAGACTTACAAGTTACGAATCACTCCAATGATCATCCTTAAGGCAAAAACTCACATATGTAGACGCCCTACCGCGGTCACTGGAGGTGCGGACTTGAAAGCCCGTGCTGACCTTGCGCCCAAGTGAACGTTCCAAACATCAGCGTATTGGAGTCCAATCCGCGGGTCGCGGGCAATCACCAGAAAGAGCACAGCTAATCGATTTCCAACGAAACAGCATCTTTTACTTAGACAATATGATGTACAAGAACCAACACTTGTTGTACAAGAGAAACGTTTGCATGTCGGTTATAACGTGAAAGCAATGGGTAATGCACATGTGCCTTTGCCCTTTTAGCAGTTGATATCATTGATCTCCCAGTAGCCATAGGCTCCCTTGTTCTGCAAGTGTGGCCGAACCATAAGTTAGGTCCAAAAATGTGCTGGTTCACACCTACAGCTGCAGTGCACTCTTGAGCGCCTGAAAATTCCAATCCGTGGAAACGCGCTGGCGTGGTCGCACAAAATTCCCGCCAGTCTGCTCCATCTTGAAGGTTGTCCAACCAGTGCTCGATACGCTAATGGCACGACATCTCAAAGAGAGATAAAAAAGGCATGATAATTGGGTCTTACCCTCCTTCCCGAACCAGTTGATGTACAACCCTATAGTAATCGTCAGTGTCCTGGCATAGATGAGTTGATGTGGCGGATGGGACTTTCCTTGTCCTTGGGCCAGCTCCAGAAAGTCTTGCAATCTGGTTCAAACTGATCGATTTCCCATGCACCAGTCACAGCACCGCTTCGCTAACAACTCATTAACCATCCATCCGTCTCTCAATGACCACCTCATACCGTGAGTTGACAACTCTTTGGCGTCAATCTGATCCCATGGATTTCGAGAGGCGTAGCTCTGCACGCCTCAACAAGCTGGCTACTTCTCCATTCGGTCGGAGCATTCACGAGGACAGCGGTGTACTCCCTAGTTCCGTAAGTCTTGCACTGATGCGCCTCCACGCGGCCCCAAAACAGATTGAGCCGTGCCCGTTCCTCCTCTTCACGACGTGTGCGCTCTTTTAGCTCCAATTCATGCTGAGCGCGTTCTTGTTCCCATTCGCGGAGCAGCGCCGCGTGTTTCTCGACATCCCAGTTCCATCGCGACTTGTCAATTTCCCGTTCTGCCACCTGCCTCTGATGCTCGAGCAGTTCGTTCTTCCATTCTTCGCGAACGCGCTCGCGCACGTTGGGGTCGAGAGGGTCGTTGCAATACGTTACGGGCAAATTGTACAGGCAGAGGCCCACAGAGAGGACGAGCGTCAGGAGGACGGCGAAGGTGCGGCTTTTCATCGTCATCCGCGCCGTTCTCCTGAAGACCCTGAGCGGTTCACTTTTTTTGAAAAAAGTCTCGGGGAAAGATGAAATCAACACGGGCTTACGACGGTGACCTCCATGAATCAATAAGTGAAGAATCGTCATCAAAATGAGGTAGTGGCTCGCTGGGGGTAGTAAATCCAGAGTATGGCGGTGGGGCGGACCTGTCGTCATGAATGGACACTGCAGATAAAAGATAACAGAGCGCATGCTTACCCAGTGGTCGACCCGTAGTTTGCATTCGTGCCAAATCTCACCATGATTGGAAGTGATCTTAATGTCAATCCTAGTGTCAGTGATAAAGTACAGCCCTTCGATGAACGGGACGCTTGCCTGTGACCTGCCCAAGAAAGCAAATCCGTCCACGAAAAAATGTGAACTTTTCAATGCCACAGATCGGAGTCTGAACATCTCTCTTTTGATACTCCGACTGATTGTTGATGCGGTTAGAGTGCGAACTTATCACTACGACAGACTTGGCGTCACGAGTTCTTGCCCGACCCCCTTCGAAGCTCAGCCAATGACTGTCATTGAGAACTCTTTCCGCAACTTCCGATAGGCCTAAAGCGAACAATGAATTTGTGCCCAGTCAAGGCCAGCTTTGAACGTTGAACAAGGAATAACAATGTTTGTACATTGATCGAGAAATGGGACATATAGGCTATATATATATCTGGCAACGCTTGCAGATCGGCGCTCCGGGTCAGACATCGTCAAACTCCCGGTACTAGTAAATCTTGCAGTCGGCTTCAAACTGATCGATCTCCCATAGACCAATCACGACGCCATCACCCTAAAAAAAGTTATTAATCATCCCTCCATCTTCCAACGACTGGTACAAGTATTACTTACCCTGTGATCGCAACTCTTTGGCATCAGTTTAGCCCCCTGGATTTCGAGAGGCGTGACCTCGCACGCCTCCACCGGCAGGCCATAAAACCTTTCCCACTCAGTCGGGAGATTCATAAGAACGGCTGTGTACTCCCTGGTTCCGCGCAGAATGTTGCATGGATGCGCCTCCACGTGTCCCCAAAACAAATCACCGTTGAGCCACGTGTCAGGCTGCTCCCACTCGCGAAGCAGCGCCTCATGTTCGTCGTCCTCCCAGTGCCATCGCGATTTCAAGTGGACGACCTCCCACTTTGATCGTAACGAAGCAACCTCGGGTTTAGTGGGCTGGTGCTCGGACGAAGGCTCCTGGCCCCATTTAAGCGTGCAGTTGGAGATGTCAATTGGGTCGCCACAGTCCAACTCCAACGGCATCCCTGGGATGACTCGAAAGTAGCCTGCGAAGACCGTGAAGAGCGTCAGGAGTGGGAAAAACAGGTGTCTGTACTTCCAAGCCATCCACCTTTTTTGAAAAATATAGTCAGATTCCGAAGACATGACAGGAAAACAGAAAGCGTGCCGCTTACACCAGCGATGACGTCGACCGACTCCGAGTAGGCTCGGACTCCCTGCCACCGTTTGGGTGAGGTAGTTCGCTCCCGGAGAACTTGAAACCAAAAGGCCAGCCTCCGGGGGGTGATGGAGTTGAGGCTGAGGCTGGCGGCAATGGCGGCAGTGGTGGCTCCGGTCTTTGCTCCGTCCTGCAATGGATAATGGTAATGGACACGCTGAGTCGTTCAAAGTCGATGCAAGTACGGTGGCCTTCACTTACCCGGTCGAACCGTAGTTTGACCCGTTCAGACCGAATCTCACCATCACTGCACTGATGTGGATGTCGATATTACCGAAAAATCAAAGAGAGCGTTGGATGCAATCTAACCACTTAGGTAACGTCAAGATGAAAAGGTAGTTCAGCTTGAATAATTGAATCAGTGCGCTCACGATGTGAAGCCCAGAATTGAAGATGACTCCAGTGGATTAGAATGAATAAGACTGCGACGCTCTATGAGTATTAGGTATCAGAGGGAGACGATACACTTCATGAAAACGGGTTGCCAGCGAGTAACGGTGGAGATAATATATATAGAAGAAACAGCCAGGATACAACGGCATTACAATGAGGTGGATGCGTGTTCGTGGAGTCAGGGACTTCCTCCACTTTATGAGGCGAGGTGCTTCCAGAACTGCCGTACGTTTCAAGCAGCCTCCACTACCCTGGTGAGATCATGACAACCGATCTTCCCATAGAGAAAGCCGACCAATGAAAAGCCATCCGTTACCCTCGGGTCGTAGTGATCGCTTTTCATTGCGTGCAGATGAGCGTTCTGTCGTGGCCTTGAACAAAGAAACATTCCTATCACACGCATTGCAGGCGTTCCTGCAGCACTTATGAATTAAGAAGGCACCTCTAGATAAGGCCGATCGTTGTCAGCACTAATAGTAATGCCCGCTGGTTACGCTTCGCTCCGTGAGACTCGCAACACCCCGAGTTTCCGCGCAAAGTTTTGCGTCTGAACCTGAACACCGGCGTTGGATAATAAACGTCTGTCATAGAATCAACACAATCAAATTGGAACGAGAGAGAATCTTAGAAAACAAGGTCAGTGTTATACGAGAAACAAGTGTTGTTTGCATGGTGTTCAGTTCATGAGTGTGTATATACCCTTTTAGCAGTCAGCGTCATCGACCTCCCAGTAACCCCAGGCTCCGTTGTTCTGCAACTATCCCGGACTAGTGAGCAAGGGAAAGGGCGTGTTGGGTTACACCTACGGTTGGAATGCACTTCTGAGCGCCTGTAAACTCCATTCCGTCGAAACGTGCTGGCGTCGTGGTACAGAATTCCCGCCAATCACCTCCCCTTGGAACGTTCTCCAAGTATTGTTCAATGAGCTGGTCGTAGGATGTTTCAATAACCAAAAAAAACTGATAGATGGACCTCACCCTCTTTCCGGATCCTTTCGCTGTGCAATCCTGCTGTAGTCGTCAGCATCCTGGCATTAAATGATTTGGTGCAGAAGGGTGATGCTTTCCTTGTCCTTGTACCAGATCCACATAGGCTTACAATCCGGCTCGAACTGATCAATCTCCCATTGACCGGCGACAACGCCGTTACCCTAAGAAGCTGTTGATCATCCCCGAATCCTCCAACGGTTACGACCACTTACCTTGTCCTCACAACTCTTTGGAACCAGCCTTATCCCGTGAACTTCAAGAGGCGTAACCCTGCATGCATCAATAACGCGAGGCTGTCCCCAATCGGTCGGCAAATTCATAAGAACTGCAGTATACTCCCTTTTTCCGTAACTCTTGCACTGGTGCGCTTCCACGCGGCCCCAATATAAATTCAGCCGCCAGTGCTCCTCTTCCTCGCGGCGCGCGCGCTCTTCCAGATCTAGCTTATGCTGAGCCCGCTCTTGCTCCCATTCGTGCAGCTGCGCCGCGTGTTGCTCATCTTCTCGGGCCCATCGCGACTCCCGCTGAGCCTCCTGTCTCTGGTGCTCGAGCAGCTCCTTGCTCCACTCTTCGCGGACGTGTTCACGCACGCGAGGGTCGAGAGGACTGTTACAGTACCCCGCTGGCATCGCGTACATGAAGAAGCCCGCGCTGACGATCAGCATCACAATGACAACGAAAACGCGGCTCTTCGTCCACGCTATCATTTTTGCTGGAATTCGCCCGCTTTTTGGCGTCAAAGAAGATGGATGAGCTTTAGGCAAGTGAGAGACGGGTGTGCTTACAACAGTGGCCTCGACTGATCCACTGGAGATCCGTCGTTTGGATGAGGTAGCCCCCTCGTAGGCGGGGGCAGCTCCAAACTGTGCTCAGTCCTGCATTGAATGAGTAGTTCAAAACAGATACGGCCGCCTCACTTACCCGGTCGACCCGTAGTGTGCAACCATTACAGCAGTGATACGGATACCGATCTTATCACAAAACTTGGGCGTTGGTTTTCCCTTTGGTGAATGAATCACTCACCTACTTGTCGGCGAAATGCGTTGAAAAAAAAGTGAGGAAAGAGGTTTCCGTAGAAAATGGCCGACGGAATGAAATGATGGTACGTGGTCGATGAGTATTGCTTGTATGATAGGGGGCACGGGGAGGGAGACGACCGACAAGTGAAAGTTGTGACAGAGGTTTGAAAAAAAACGGGGACACAACGTGTACAAGAAGGTGCTCGGGTGCCCCCGTGTAAGTTTCACCTAAATTACCTAAATGTGGGGATCACGGTCTGGATCTTGCTCTGGATGCATATCAACCTCGGAAGTCTGATGGCAGTGGGAATGGATTCATTGAAGGCGCAGTCGTAATTCGAAACATATGGCCGTACCGCATCAATGCCAAGTCACGCTTGCTGTGCAATATACTCAGTGCAGGCGGACGCACGAACGGACCATACTAAGTTCACACGCATCACAAGCCCGACACACTGAGGAATGACTAATTACATAAGATGTCAAGGGTCCACCCAACTTCCGAACCCGACAATGTTCTAGTAGGTTCCAAATTTGCGCGTGCAGATACACATATCTTGCGCTCTCGAGCACAAACTCAAACATCGAACGGTTGGTCGTTCAAGTTGTCGGCAGCCAGCCACCTACGGAAAGCATAGTCCTTTTTCCAATGCTGAACTTGTAGATGCCCGACTCACATCGTCAATCATTTAAACAGTATCTATAGGACCGAAAGCGTCAAATTCAAACAAGAAAGCATTTTAGTAAGTATACAAGGTTAGCATCGTACATGAAAAAAGGCTGTTGGTCGAGCCAGGAGAACGCAGATCATACATCCCTTTCAGCAGTTAGCCTCATCGATCATCCACCAACCCCAGACTCCGTTGTTCTGCAAGTACGCCAAAAATCGTGAGTGAGGTCAAACGTTTGCTAGATTACACCTACGGCTGGAGTGCACCAATGAGCACCTATGAATTCCATTCCATCGAAGCGTGTTGGCGTCGTGGCGCAGAATTCCCGCCAATCACCTCCACTTGGAATGTTCTCCAAATATTGTTCGATGTGCTGGTCGTAGGATGTTTCATGAAAAGCAAAGAAAAAAAGATAGATGGGCTATACCTTCATTCCAGATCCATTTGCTGTACAACCCTGTCTTAATCGTCAGCATCCTGCTATGACACTGATTTAGCGAGCGAAGAGATGCTTTCCTTGTCCTTGTACGAGGTCCACAAAGGCTTGCAATCCGGTTCGAACTGATCAACCTCCCACACGCCAATGACAACACCACTTCCCTGAAAACTCGTAAATCAACCCAGAATCTACCAACGACCACAAGCACGTACCCTGTGTTCACAACTCTTCGGCATTAGTTTGATCCCATGGATTTCAAGTGGTGTAACCTTGCAGGCCTCGACGCCACGAACCCAATTCCATTCTGCGGGAAGATTCACCAGGGCTGCGGTGTATTCTCTGGCACCGTAAGTCTTGCATTGATGTGCCTCCAAGTGGCCCCAAAACAAATCAAGCTGCTTGCGTTCCTCGTCATCGCGCCGCGCGCGCTCCTTCAGTTCTGAGTCGTGTTGAATCCGCTCATACATCCATTCGCGACGTCGCACTGCCTGTCTCTGCTTGTTCTCTTCCTCCTCGCGATGCACGCGCTCTTCCAGCTCCGACTCGTGCTGCACGCGCTCATACTCCCATTCGCGACGTCGCACTGCCTGTCTCTGCTTGTTCTCTTCCTCCTCGCGATGTACGCGCTCTTCCAGCTCCGACTCGTGCTGCACTCGCTCATGCTCCCATCCGCGAACCAGCTCTGCATGTCGCTCGTCCTCCGAGTCGTGCTGCACGCGCTCATACTCCCATTCGTGAACCAGCTCTGCATGTCGCTCGTCCTCCGACTTCCACTGGGACATGAGAAACTCCCGCTTGTAAGCCTGCCGCTGGTGTTCGAGCAGCTCCTCGTTCCATCGCTCGCGAATGCGCTGACGTACACCACGGTCGAGAGGACTATCGCAGTATGTCACCGGCATGACGTGCATACAGAGGCCGACGGTGACGAGGACTGTCAGGAGCACGAGGCAGGAGCGGCTTTTCGTCCACTGAGTCAGTCTCTTGAGAATCCCAAGTGGTCTGCTTTCTCGCGAAGAAATGCGTTTGAGAAAGCGTTTGAGAAAGCAACAACGGATGCTCACAAGTGTGGATTGGATGGCTGACAGGCTGACAACGGCCTGTTGTCATTGTGCTGAGGCAGTCCGCTCAAGGGGTCATACGGTGGCGGAGGGGAGCTGTGACGACAATCAATACGAAAAACCGTCCGTCTAGCACACGCTTACCTTGTTGACCCGTAGTTTACATTCAAGTTGGCGCTGGCATTTCTCACCATGATAGCGATATCGATGTTGCTTTTATCTTGATGAAAGCTTGTTCGGAAACTTGCAAACGTTACCCCGTCGACTCAGAGTCCGAACAGATCAACCTACCTACCAATTGGGGAACCGCAGAATGGAGATGCGCTACTGTAACTGATTCAGTTAGAGTTGATTGTAATGTCAAAAATGCAAGGGAATTGGTGACGTGGGCGCTTAGACGCCCTGTGTTACCAATAGCTCGCAGATACAAGTGCTGGGGAGTCGGGTCATTATATACCTGAGCAATATTAGAACTCAGCAAACCTGTCGGAATTTGAAATGTACTTATCGATCGTTCCTCATTGTTTTGGACCGGCTCGTCCTTGCTCTTCACTGCCGCCGTTCTGTGTGCCCTCCTGCTCGAATCTGCCGTGTTCTTGCGTGCTAAGGGGATCAAAATATTCTTGAAGGAAACGAAGAAGATGCTAAAGAGTCAATATATGTCGTTCTGCTCATGGCTGGTGCGTCATTTGGTGGTCGCGCATCTATTCAGTGATGATGTTTATCATCTCATCGTAGGATTCAACTTCTTTTTCTTCTTTTTTGAGTCAATTAATGTCCTATTGCGGAGTGCGAGCACTGTATAGAGGACAATGTACTTAAGCTGGGGGCGTCTGCCCCCCTACAACTCCACTTGTGTGAATGCCCTGATGTGGGCATGACCCACATTCAACTTCTTATCTCATGGTTCCCAGGTGAGAGGGAGGAATCGCGTGAGTGTCTGTGGTCATGTGCGTGTTGGAGAAGATCGCCTGATCCATTCTTTTCGAATTTAAAGGGATGGCATCATTGGTGGAAATACGAGCCAGTACTTGGGACGCCGGCTTCCTAAAATGTACGTTGCGTGCACGCGTATTTGGTTGCCAGCTATTGTTGACGAGCCTTCCGAATCACTCACAGCGTCTCCATTTACGCTCGTCGGCAGTACGTACCAATTGAATTGGCACTACCATTTATCCACGATGTTGATTCTCAACATTCGTCCCGCTCTGGATTCTCCCAAATCGTTTTTAGTGCTCGCAACCGGCGCAGTCTGTATACAGTTCGGAATCCAGGGTGCACGGGGCGTCGTACGCTACCTTTTATCACGCAACCCGTGTTCCTGCCTGACTCAAGTGGGGTGTCTAGATTCCTATCCAATTAGCGGAGATGTCTCCTCCGACATTTAGGGCGACGTTTTCCGGTGTCGCCTATCAGCTTGGGAACGTGCGTGTCATTTGATCTTGCTACGGCGATAATGGTGGTATGAATGCGAACTTACGACGATTCACTTACAGATATGATCTCGGCCGCTTCCGCTCAAATCGAAGTTGGTGCGTACTTGTCATTCTTAGTATCGTGTGTTAACATCGTCTGACAAGTGTGCTTCCCCCAATCAGCTGGTGGAAAGAACTTTGAGACGTATGAGATGAAAGACGGCGTGCTCACTGCTGTGCCTGGGAACGCCAAGGTCCAGGGTATCTTTATTGGAGTCGTAGCTGCCTTCGTGATCCTCATCACGATCATCAGACCCGAGTACGTACATAATACTCTGTTCCTTGACTGAGGCTAATCCTACACGTTTGACAGGAAACGCGCCTCTCATTTCGAGCAACACAAGACGGCGTTCGAGAATGGCAGAGGACGCGACTCGGATGAGGCGATAGTCGAAAGGGCCGACTCATTCAAGGAGCACGGGAGCTCCACTGTATGAAGGACGAAATGGGAAAAGAAGGAGACGCTGAATGCGATTGCAAAATGAGCATAAAATTTCGCGCACTGGCCTTGCCATTTACGTTCCACGATTTGTAGTCCACCGCGAGACAAGAAGTCAAAAGTGGAGTGGAACTCAGCAAGCACTGCGAGACAATTCTCGACTCGGAGGACCGGAGGCAGAGTATATACCTCTCAATCCCCTTTCTTCCGTCCTCTGCCATGATTCTTATAGATCTCGCCTGATCAGCCTGATCAGCCTTTCCGTTGCACGCTCTCCAGATTGCATGGATTTGTGTTTACCTTTTTTTTTTTTTTTCCTTTTCTTCCCCCTGCCCTTCCCGTTCCACCCATCCCGGTCACATTTCATGCAATATCTCACATCCCTTCGACTGTTCTTGCCAATACACAGAAACGCCCTTGACCTTTCTCCACTGCTGCTTCGGGCCTCAGCCGACACCGATCGATCATCTGAGATCGTTTGCGTCCTCGCTCTCTTCCTCGCTCCTTGCTTCTGTGTTATCCTTCTGAGTCCGATTTGCTTCATCACTGCAGCCCACGAATAATCTGAATCCCATGGATGATGCACGTCAGCTTCACAAAGGGGATCGACCGCAAACTGTGCAACACCATATACCTGCGGTTCCATTTCGCCTCTCCCGAGCAGGCATATTGGGGAGGGGCACATTTGGACGAGGGAATAGGATCCCAAAAATACATTGGTTGGACGGTGCACCGCCAACGTGGGAACGCAAAAGTGCAGGCGAGTGCCTGAAAAGGCCTCGCGTGCCCGCACCACCTGTGAGGGTCCCCCCCTCCCACTCTCTCTTTCGAGCAGGAAGCCTCCCTCCTCCCTACTCGTGCACCTCTATGCAACCAATCTATCCGGGGTCGCGCCTCGTATTAACGTAGTCACCTCTGCGAGTCTGGCCAACTCCATCGATAGGCCTTAAGATTGGTAGCCGAACCCTAAATGGACTCGGACGGGCAGCGGTCGGGATAGCGGCAGCCCCCTGACGAGAGCTTTCGCAGGCTCGAGACTACTACGCACTGCTCCCTTACCTGCCCTTACTCGTATTGTACATCGCTTGCCCGATGGCCCAACCCTGATCCTCGGAGAGGGGTGTACCGACGGACGAGCATGACCACCCGTGTGTCCCTCTTCGCACACAGACAACGCACTATGACCGAAGCTTACCGGTTCATTTCCCGCACATGAGGGGAATTGGTCAAAAAGATGCTGAAGCACTTGATCGTTGGGAGGCGATGTAGGATACCTTGTTGTCCTGGAGATTGACTGCGGCACCCTTTTATGTCCCACTAAAATTGGATGGACCTCAGGATGGGGTATTTGAGGGTTGGACGGTATATGTCCGTTGATTTCTCGGGTGCACAGCCTGACTCAGTGAAGTGTCAGGTTATCCATTTGCTGTCGATGTGCGATAAGACGATGGTGCTGGATAAGCGCAGTGAAATGGCGGCGCCGAGGCATGTAATGATATGAAACGAGTAGCAGAGAAAAAATGTTGGAAATTTGAGAAAAAGATCATTTGAAAAGTCGGTGACCAACGAATGGGCTTGCAATGCTTCGTCGAAAAGTAGTGCGATAGTGATCAGTACAATCGATTAGATGTCGTCGAAAGAAAGCCCCTGGGGCCCGGGGTTAATGCGTGGGTGAAACAGATGATGGCACAATTCTCCTTGTACCATGCCCAAACCCAGCCTACCAAGTATGTTTTCCAAGTTGCGCCTGAAGAAGAGGGACAGTGAGTAGTACATACACAGGCAAGATCATCGGTGCACTGGGGAACTGACAAGAGAAAAAGGACCCAGTGGGATGGACAGCCCAGCTCCCTTTGACAGGGGACAGCCTGAGGTGGGTGCATTGGCGAGCACTGAAGACGATGAACCCAAGACCACTGAACATGCACTGCTGGGACCTCGGGAACCAAGTGAAAATATCTTTGCCTCCAATATCGTCGATGCAAACCAGATCGAGATTGATGTTCATGATATGACAAGGTCCGTCAAGTTTCTCCCCGACGGGAAGTACGTCGTAAGCGCCGGAGAAGCAGAAAAGATTCGACGATGGAGAGTGGCGGATGGCAAGGAAGTGGGCAAGCCAATGGAAACTGGAAGTACTGTTTGGGACCTTGCAGTCTCACGGGACGGAAAATGGATCGTGGCTGGGACGGAAGATGGTCGAGTGACGGTGTGGAACGCGACAGATCACGAAAAGGTGACGGAGTTCAAAGCAGAGTCTGTGACTGCGGTGGACATTTCACCGGACTCGACAAGAATCGCAACCGGATCGGCTGACTCGACGCTTTCTGTCTGGTCACATTCAACTGGCCAGCGACTGCTTGGCCCATTTAAACACGACAATGATGTGTTCGCGGTCAAATTCTCGCCTGACGGACAATTCATTGCAGCAGCCACGGTGGGGCGCAAGTCTGTTCGTGTCTACGACAGTCGCGACGGCCGACTCCTTGTCCAATTTCCAATTTATGTAAACAGCGGATTGAACGGAAGCCTCGCCTGGACGAGCGATGGCAAGCAACTGTTCGTCTTGTCTGGCGGAAGGTACATCCAATGTCTCGACACATCCACCTGGACAACACACCCAAGATGGTTCCTGAACCTAGCTGGCGCAGGTTATATCACATTGACACCCAATGACAGGTGCATCGCAATCTCCAGACGTTCGTCGTGTTCACTCTGGGACGCTACAACCCACCAACACCTTGCGACATTCAAAATACCTAGTTCCCATCAGATCTCTCCCATGGCCATCTCAGCAAACTACGACATCGTGGTCGCTCCAGAGAATAAAATCATCCTTCGACATCTTTTGAACATCCTTCCCTCGCACGACAACGTGAGTTTCACAACTGCTATCAGATATCATTACTCACTTCATTTTTGGCTCAAACAGATTCTCTTGGTCCCAGAACCCCGCCGCTCAAGCACGGAAAACCTTGATCTCCGAGACACGGTGGAGTCCCTCATTGTTCGGAATGCAGGTCAAGGTGTGTTTAATTACCAGCTGACTGCCTCGTGCTATTATTCACTTCCGTCAGCAACGAGCATTGCAAATCTCGAGCAAACCATTCAACGACCTCCTGACCAGCTTCCTTCATCCGCCATTCGCACACAGCATGATAGCACAAGTGCGTTTTCTCTGTCTTCATTCACACTTCGTTGACAGTCGCCTCTTGATGCGCAGAGAATCGATCAGACGAGACTGTAGCAGATCTAGATCTACAGACATCTGCTCAAGGACTCCATGGACAGCTTGCTATGGCCAACGACGGAAAAGAAAGCCTTATTAACACCATCCAATCTCTTCGCGCACGAGAGGAAAACTCCAGTGCGTTCAGTCCATGTTTTCTCTCACCTTATTGACAGTTGCCTGCCAACGTACAGCTTATCAATTCAACGAGACCATCCGATCACTACGTGCAGACCTTGATGCCCAGAAAATGAGTTCTGGTGTGTTTATTATCAGCCTGTCCGAGGATTAAGTAACTTGTTGTGCGTCATCCATAGAACGAAAAGTATCCGATCTCGAGAAATCCGTCCAGGAACTCACTAACCAGCTTGCTGCGTCACAATGTGCTCTGCGCGTACACGAGCAGAAGCATCAATGTGAAACCATGTTTGCCAGTAGTCGTATATACGATGCTGCACAGCATCTTGTTGAAATTATCAACACCACGAGTGAGAATCTGCAGCACAATGAGTTGATCATGAACTGGATTGAAGGTGAGTCTGTGCGTCATTTCGTAGTATGCATATTTACTCCTTGCTGTCAGGTTTCAGGAACCAATGCGTATCACGGCTTCAGGCCATTGGAGATGATGCGTCAACTGTGGAGAAGCATGTCGAGGCGTTCTCAGCCTACTCTGCTATATTGTCGCTCACCTCTTCGCCTCCCAATACAATTTTGGTGGGATGGGCGAGGATGGGACTGCGTTCTCATTCCGTCAATGAGGTATTAGGAGATGCAGTCAAGGTACGGTGTGGTTTGCATAGTAGTTGAGAATGGTTTAACAGTTCTCGTGCCATTCAGTTCATGTTTCCAAAATTTCATCTTTATCGGGCAGTCTGTAATGTACTGGAAGAAGACGATCGTGTTACAGAGGTGATTGAATGCTTCCAAAAGATGAAGAACGATCAGTCAGAGGAGACTCACGCCCTCGATGATTGGCCGAAATGGGAGCTTGGTGAGTGATTTCACTAGTGATATGAAAGGCGATCTGAGAATCCCTTCAGATTTCCAACGACGTTGGGTCGAGAAGCTCGAGAAGCACGCTGACATGGCTGAGGACCATGGCGCAGCCATCGGATACTATTCGAGCGCACTCTCGCTCTATCCGACGAGCATCAG
>JBBPNI010000381.1:0-24584 GCA_038091135.1 Leccinum fibrillosum | reverse complement strand
GAAGCCCTCGGAAATAAACTGGGATCAAGGGCGAAGAAAAGAACTCGTTATCTTCGTTTTTCGGGATTAGTACTATCCATACAGCTGATTGTTGAGTTTTTGATTTCAATGGTCGAAAGTAAAGTTGGCCAGAACTGTCACGATCGATCCTGTTGATGGGGTTTGAATGCATCAATGATGTATCACAAGTGACTGTGTGAGTCAATGTATCCAAGTGATGTACCTTTTGTACTGGTTATCGTGCTATTGATAGACCATTATCGCTGTAACGACCATGCGTACGACGGTCAGGTTCCCGTACGATGCGAACAATGTCTTGGAATGATTGCCATCGGCGACAGACCTCCGCCATGCCGTGAATCTTACACTTGTGAGCCACTTGTACGCTGTGCTCGCAGCGTGAGCACGTTTTCACCGACCGAGTAATTCTAGCAAGCCATGGGTATATTGGTGACCAGCCGTCAACTAGCAAGCGTTGCGAATCCAACTCGCGGTGGCTCGCTGCCGAAATCTTATGCGGTATAGAATACTAGCTAGAGGAACATGGTCCCGATTCTGGTCGGATTCAGCAGTCAGCATGGGGATCTGAAACGGGAGTGAAAATGCTGATCAGGAAAGTCTCGCCTTGAACCCTATCAAGAGCCACAATCTCTTAAAAACAATCGCTCGAGCCAAACTTGACTGAGAACGTTGCCGGGAATTAAAAACAGCTTCCCACCAATGGTAAAAGTCACGGAGGGAAATGAACTGCATGGGACTACAGGGAGTCAATCGAAAGTACCAATTTCGATCGAAGCTCACAGGTGTGGAAATTATCCTCGAAGGACTTGCCACCATACGCCCATTGGTGCAGGGCCAAAACTCGCGACGAATCCCAAAAAATGAAGACGGCACCAGTGTGAAATATGGCGGGTACTACATCTGTCAGAACTATCTTGTTGTTAACTTTAATGTTGTCTATGTCAAGGTGCCAGAAATTTTGAAAAGGCAAATTGAGTATGCCTCACCACCTGGCATTTACGCTCACCGGATTTGTCACAGCTCGCCTCCAGAAGCAGTGAGCTTGAGTGAAAACACTGGTTGAAGCAGCTTTCCTTCATTGAAGGGAGCTAACAGGATACGCTGCCAACAGTGCCAAGAGAGATGGGAAAGCCAATCCCAATTTGATCGTCGCCAACAGAAACCTTGTTTGTCTGGTTGAATGTGAACTTGAAACATCAATGAATCGGAACTTGAAGTACATATCATATAATCACGTAGTAAAACATACAGTCGAACGTAGAGGAAAGCATATTGGTGACGCCCGTAGTAAACGTAGTTGTTAAGCATACATAAAAGAACAAAACAACAGTTGGACTCGGAACTTCGGAAGCGGATATAGGACCGTACAATTGATCAGGAACAGTGTACACCACGACTCGAACCATCAGACTTTACGGACAGTCAGATGAGTTGAAGAAAGGGAATGATGATGAACGTACCTTCAGTAGACGAGGATGCGTCTGAGTCTAGTTCCCACTGCTGAACATAAAGGACGTCTTCCGCCCTTTGTACGGACTTGATGGCAACTTGTCGGGGCTTCGTATAAGATTCATTTCACGACACACTGCATTGAAGACACGACGGTCGTCTGCCCTGATGTAATGATGGCTTATTGCGAAGGAGACAACTGCGGTTGAACCAGCAATATTCTTATACTTGGTGGGGGGAATACGCGAATGGTCGATGTCGTAAACGGGAAGAGGATTGATGCTGTGCGTGTCCGCGGCAATAAGATCATCCATGTATGGCTTGCAGTCTTTACGGACTGGCCAATTAGTGATCGTGTACTCGGGATCAAGCACTTCTGTGTGGCACGTGAACGAAAAGTGAAATGATAGTAGCGTAATGACTTACCTCAGGCTGCGAGATCAGCGTCCTGTTGTTCGAGCACATCGTCAGTGTCATTGTCGTCAGTGTCATTGTCGCCAGTGTCCGAGTCATTGTCGCCAGTTTCACATTTCTCTTTCTTCTGAAAGTAGAAAACATCAGGTGAATGATAGTCATCCAATCATGGATAAAAGACTTACGAGGAAAAGAGGGTGGACCATTTTTATGGTTCCCCAGCGGCCAGACCTTTGATACGAGCGAACAATATCGTCGTTCTCCGTTGTAATGAGATCCTCGAACCCTTTCATATTTTCGAACACTGTATCCATGTCATTCGACATGAATTGGAAGTCGTCATGAGTCGGAATGGTGAGCATGCAGCTAAGTTTGACGTCTTCAAACCTTGACTGGTATTTATTGTTCGGTTTATATGCGCCATCGGGACTCAACCAGCAGGATGTGCGGTCGATATTGAATACACCGTGAAGGATGAGTTCAGTGTCTTTAGTTTGTTTGAAAACGAGGACGTCGCCTTTAGTCCCGCCGAGGTAGAAACTGGCTTTTTTCGGCAACCCAGCAGTGCCGATGTAGACACCAACTTTTGGATTCTTGAGACTCCTAAAAATCTCATCCCGGCGAGGGGGTGTGGATTGCCTAGTAGCAGGCAGAGGGGGCGGGGTGCAGGCGCGAGTACGAGCAAGAGAAGGACGCTGGGACATGGTCAATTGAACAATAGGATAGAATTTGGAATGATAGATATATATAATGTGAGCGAGGTAGTGTCAGAAACTGAGGTCAATAAATTATGGGGGACTAGACAAGAATAAATAAAAGGATATCGTTAAATTGTTTTTGAATTATGGCCAAAAAACTTGAAAGAAAGAAGAAACAGGGGAAGAGCAAAAACAAACAACTTCACTTTCATTAATGTCCAAACCGACCCCAACGGATCACGAGGAGAGATCGTAGGAATTGTGTTGGACAAACGTGAAAGCAACGAAGTAACTTCACCAAACGGAATCATGGAGTTGCAAATTGTTCTTCCAGTATACGGAGGGTCTAGAAGAAGGGGTGTTACCTCTCGTTCCAATGCAGAGAACTTTTAGAACTTTCATGCATCAACTTACGAGGGGAAGCTGCCCCATTTGAAAGATGCCCTCGAAACATGGACCCGATTCACAGTCGAGTTTGCTGCTGGCGGCCTCATCGAAACCTCTACACCTGCGGAACGCGAACTCGCTGCCATGCCAACCATAAATGATCTGAAATTTGAATGAAGGGATGCTTGGATCATTCAGAAGGCACGCACGTGAGGAACCATCAACGGGCCAGCCACTGTCAATGTCGACCATTGTTCGGACTATGCTACCAAATGGGACCCAGGACTTCATGGATGCAGTATTTGTTGATGCAGACCCATATTCAGCAGGAGGCACAGCACCGTCGAGAAGAACTGATCAATTATGACAGGTTCGCTAGAAACCGTGGCAGTACGGACAACGCGTTGGTTACTAGAACAGAGGTGCGGCTAAGTAGTAGACGCGAACAGAAGGAGAAACTGTACCTAGAACAGATGAACACGACGTTGAGAGAATGAATGAAAACTGAGGGAACATGACGAGTGACATGGTAGTACTACAGCCTGAGATGACAAAGCAATAGTATCTACGTTCTCAAAAGTCGTTCAACCGAGATCTGCCGTTCTGTCGGCAGACTCTACCTCAAACCAATTTTGCCCACAACACTACTTGAAGGAAGGTTCGTCCAAAGGACCTGTCGAGTTCTCGCAGCACTTCAAATTTTAGTGATACCATCGGTCCGGTGTTCTGAAGATTTTTGCAGACGCTGAACCGAACCTGGCATTATCAGTGTAAGCGCCAGTCTCATGATGGAGACTCGACCCGTCGCCAACACGAATACTTATCGCTGCGATCATCAATCTGACACCTTTCTTGTTTTGTTTTCATCTTTGACGTCGAAGCCGCTCCACCATGCCGCGTCGGTACACCGTAATCGTTCAACGCGGTTTTGAACTGCATCGCGCCAACTAAATTCAGCAAGTAACCAACACTCAGTGTCAGTTCACTCCCTCCCCCTTGGATGGGGCCATCGAAATATAACCAAAGCTCATGACGTGATGCGGCAATGAGGCAATACTATGGGTATGTACAACGTATATGGTATATCCGAATATCTGAATGTGAAGTTTCAGGTAGAAAATGAGTCTGTGGTCCGTAACAAAAACTGACAGGGTCTGAATCGTATCTCAACCATACATACGTAGAGTGGAGTGGTCTTGCAGCTGAGCACGCATCACCGTCCATCGGAAATCTTCAAGGGTAAATGCGCATGTTATCCAAGACATCAAGGTGAAGTGAAAGCAGTACACAAAGTCATGACGTCGGCGAACATTCGAACCCATACAGAACGGAAATGGGAACACCGCGAGGCCGCCGTGCGTTCCAGTGGCAACGCCCGCCGGGAGCGTGCTCACGAAACGTGCTCAGGGCTCACCGGGGTCGTCGTCGAGTCCGACGTTGGGGACGCTGCGTCCACCCCTAGGTCATCCTCATCCTCATCCACATCCACATCTTCCGCTGGTGCTGGCGGGATCTCGACTTTATCCCCATCCGCGGATTCGCTCGTGTCAGTGCTCCTGCCTATCTTGAACACGAGCTTGCCTGCCGCCTGGCCCTCTTCTAGGAGCTCGAGTTCGATGGCTGTTCGTCCGCCCCAACCATCGCCTCGTCGTCAGTGTCGTCCAGAGAGAGGGAGGAGACTGAAAGAACAAAAACGTACGTGTCTCGGATTGTTCAAGGAGCTCGGCCAGGTTTGCCTTGCTCTCCGTCTTCTTGATGACCTTGTAGACGAAGAAGAACCTCCGGGCATATACTTCGATTTCCACTTTGGACGACTCAAGGCCCGACCTAGATATAATACACCGGACACGAGCGCGTCAGCAGTGGTGTTTCGCCAAACTCAGATGAGGTGAGAGGAACGCACAACTTGACGGTATCGTTCCAGCTCGCCACGAACTCGTCTCCCTTGGTGTACTTGACCTTTTTCGTCTTCTGCGGCACTTTTCCGCCCTTGACACTCACGTAGAACAGTCCACTAAAGAAGCCCAATTTAGCGGGCAAACCGCTAGCCTTGATGTCTGTCGTTTCAAGGAGAGGGCTCCTGATTGAGGAACAAAGACTACGCATCTCAAGCATGGAGTTCAGACGAACCTGTGATCTCGACAACGACTTCTTCCCCTTTCTTGTCCTGCCCTTGTGTATCAGCAGGTGGGTCGGACTTGGCGGGCGTTACATCCTTGGCTGGTGCATGTGGTGTCGACATCGGTGCAGAGAGGGGAAGGGAGGAAGGTTTGAAGAAAGGACGGCGTTCAGGATAATGAGGGAGAGACAAGCCAGACCCCTCGCAGTCGACTCAATGCTCAAGTACGAAACGATTCCAGGCGACCGCAGCAACCCCTGCACGCGAACGCCGTCAGGTTTATATACTCGTCAGTGCAATACCCCTCATCTGCGTCACCTATTCCCCCCACTCCACCCTCGCTCCGACTCCGCCAATGAGATTGAGGCGCAACCTCTTCGTATGGAGGCTTCGCGAAGGGCATGCGTCCCGTCCCCGTGCCGGCGATTCAGAGGGAAGCGCTCATCCCTAGCCGCAACGAGGCCAAGCTCAAAGGTCTTGGCGAAGGTCTTTCCTTTCCTTTCCTTTCCTTTTGTTCAATGATGGACTCTTTTGGGTATAGGCCAATGCCAAGGTTTAGTCACAAACCTTCGCGCGGGGTACCAAGTACTTGTTTTGTACTAGCTCTGTGCTAGTGGTGAGTGGAACTTCGACGAGGCGCGGCGAAGCCTAGCCATTCGGGCACTAACTTGGCGGGAGCGACATGTCAGTGAGGCGCAGCGTCGCTTATTCCAGCTCTTCTTCTTCTTTTGGTGAAACGACACGAAAATTCGAACGCGCTCCCGAAAAATGGGACAAGTAATCAAGAACTCCGTAGGGTTCGTCATGCATCATATGTAAGTTACTTGCTGGTGAAATAGCAAACAAGGGCAGGAAGACCGCATGCTATGGATCCGTCCACGCAACGTGACGGACAGGCGTATACATGTGTCCTGCTGGTCCGGCTAGGCCCGTTCCCTTAGGGTTTGGATATATACACTGGTAGCCTTGCCTAGACCTATCGTCTGTGAAATCGATTCAAGTGGTTCATTAGATCGAATTGGATCCGTCCGGTCGCGCTCATGCACGGGCAGGCGGCACCGTGCAGAGGTGAAGCAGTGGATTGGAGTAGCAGAGAATGAAGAGTCACCGAGTCGTGGGTCTCAGACGCCGTCAGCGAAACACAAAGACTGACCACGAGGATGACTACGCTTGACAAATTCATTAAGCGTAGCACGAACCTACGCCCGAACACGCCAAACATGCATTGTCCACAGGGGCTGTCTACAGATATCCAAAGGGTTGTTGCCCAAGCAAGCCCCACACCAATGCGGCCAACAGTCCCGCCACACGCCCGGAGGCAAAGCAAGACACATGCATGCATACACGCATGAATCACACCCACAACGAAGTCGTCCCTCCCACACCACCACCACCATGTCCGCCACCAGCCCCACGTCCCCCTCCACTGACCTCGTCCGCAAACAACGCATCAAACTCCTCCGCAGACTGCCCAATCACCCCAAACGCCTCTTGCAACGTCCGCCCAAGCCGCTCCAGCTCCTGCGTCACACCCTTCATCGTCAGCGCGTACGCAAAGAACAACAGTTGTCTCGACGCGTGCACCTCCCGGTTCTTCACCACGTCCAGTTTCCGGATCGCATCCACCTGTCGCACGTCAATCTCTTGTAAAACTGTATATGGCAATGCGACGCCATGTAACTCACCAAACGCTCTCGCGCCTTCTCGGCAGGCGGTAGATACGGCGGCAACGGAGCTTTCGAGCGAAACGCCGACGCCAACGTCGAACAGTAAAGAATGATGTTGCCCACCATCTCCCGCCGCTCCTTGTTGACCGGGAGTATGAAGTCCCTTCTCACGGTCTACGTAGAACATCATCAAAATGGGCGCATCACAGTAGAATAGAGATCCTTGCCGTAAACCTAAATACCAAACAGATGGGCGCTGCGTAAGAAGAGTGCGACGAAAACAGAAAACAAAAGACTAACCATTCTTCTCGAGTGATAACGCACCGCATGCTATGCAGCTTGTCCAATATGGTTTGCAAACTCGTCAATATCGAGCGGTACAACAAGATTGGAAAAGGTCCCTTCAACCGCGGCTCGTGCTGCGTCTGAGCTAGCAGTCCCTGCAGTTCGATCAGTTTGATTTGGAGATGAAGTTCCCTGCGATGGAAGGCAGAGCATCAGATCCTTTTCGGCTCCACATGATCATCAACGCACATAGCCATGAATTCCTGAATAGAGTCGCTCAGCTGTGCGCTCGCCGATTTGGACAACAGCGGCGTAGTCTCCTCCAGACTATTCTGACTATGTTGCCTTGACCTTTCGCCTTCGGTTTCATTGTCGCCCAGTATCATGCCGTCGTCGTCATAATCGACCAAACCAGAATTCGAGGCGACCAGGCGAGTGTACAGCCATCCAATGTTGAGACAGTACCTAGTGTTTCCACAGAGTACATGTTGAGCGATCGCAAACTATCTCTTAAGCTTAAGTTACTCACTCCCAGAGTGCCTGACTCAGCTCGCGTCTAGCTTCCGACGGCCACCAAAGACGCGATGCTATTAGGGCCCATATCACCCCAACGGTGACAGCCGCCGATCGATGATACGCAATGACCCACACCGGCGTGTTTTCGTCCCGTATGTTGAACCTAAACTCCGAGTCAGCAAATCGATCTGCAGAGCACATCACATGACGTACGCATACAGACACGTCAGATTATACGTCAGGAGCACGAACCGTCCGGTCGCAGCGTATTGTGGTTTGGCCACGATGTAATAGAAACAGGGCAACGAGAAAAAGAAGCCAAATATCGACAACACCACTCCGTTTCCCCGGAATAGGGAGTATATCCCAGCCGCTACGACCGCACCAAACCTGTGCTCTTCCGTCAATAAAAACCGCCGTCCGCATTTGCAGGGGGAGAAGATTCTAATCCCCGACGTACAGAGTCCCAAGCGCACGATGAACAGCAAGAAAGTTGGTCTTCGAAAGTCACGCATATCAAATTATGATGCCGGTCTCAGTAGAAGAAAAACCCACCGCTCCGATAGTGGGGGACATGACCACGAAACACTTTTCAACGTAATTCGGTGAGCTTCTCTGAGATCCATCTAATCCCCGCTGACGTTGAACTCACAGATATGAGCGCCCATTCCCCCCTATATTCCGTAAACAACGGACGAGTGACATCAAAGAACGCGGGGGCGGCCAGCACAGCAGTAGACATGCCGACCTTGAACGCATAGTTGATGTTGCGATCCTTTAGAAAGTCCCCAAGGTCCCATAGAGTGCGCAGGAACCGCTCGACGGACGTGAGGTTCGAGCGGTCTGGGGTCTGCAACGTATTGGGCGCGTGTGGCCGTATCTTGGGGAACGACACCTTGGGATGGCGTTCGTCGGCGTTGAAATACACCGCTAATCGGCGAGAAATCAGAAATTCGATACGAAAGGACCCAAAAGAACGGATCGTTGCACAGCTTACATATACGACGCAAGCCCGCTCTCGCAACCTTTTTCGATTGTCTCCGCTGTCGGAACGTTCGGATGTAAGAAAGGAATGTCTTAGGTCCGTTGATGAAATATCGCTTGAACCAGTTCTGTCTAGAGAACCTAGCTAACTCCACTGCGTATATCCTTCGCATCGCATCAGTAAGGGACATCAACTCCCCGGCAAACTCCTGTAGGGTAAAAATAAAACTGTATAGCCATATATCAGCATGCAGCACACACGCGCTCGCGCACGGAGGAAACAGCCCAATGGACCACTGACAAATAAACGAGGAAAATATGTTCATGCTCGCTCTCCGCCAGCATTTGGTTGTCCTCTAAGGATGAATTAATGGACACTTGTCGCGACTTCGGAGCAAAGTTACTCCGCCGGTACAGGCGCAAGACCGCGTGGTTCGATGTGCTCTCAAACGTTCGCAGTGCCCGTTCGATGTCATCGATGATCTGGTGAAAGTCTTGAGGTTGCATCATCTTGTACTGCTCGGCGTTCTGGCTATTCACGAACGCCTCTCGCAATCGTTTGAGACAAGACGTGCACGCGCCCTGTTTTCCAGCACCTGATTAGATCGCTGCCAAAGACAAATCATCGGACACGCCTGACCGATAGCGCCTTCAACGGCGGACCAACGTCGTCCACGAGGTCGCCAAACATCTCTGCAGCCGCGTGGAGCAGAGCCTCTTCGAGATCGTCCGTCTGTGCACGTGCAATCGAATAGTGATGCGGACCCACAACCCCCGGTTCTGCTTGCCGATCCCGCGCGTCCTCGGATGACCGTCGAAGAATGAGTTTCCCATCTCTCTGTGCCTTGGAGAGCTCGTACTGCAGGCTCGTTCCACTCTTGAGACCGTTGAGATGCTGTGCAAGACGCGTGAGACTGTCGACGGCGTCTCCATACCCCTGCTTTGAGAGAACCCGTTCCTGCTCGCCCAACAGGCCAAACCACTCTGAGCGTGCCTCGGCCAAGCTCTTCTTCAGACTCGTGAACGAAGACTGATGGTTCTCCATCGCTCGCCGCATCTTGTCGTGACTCGGCATTCGAATCGGTTCCTCGAGTAAGAAGGTGCCGGTGATCATTTCGAGCAATGTCAAAAAGGAGTCCAGCGTCTTGGTCATGTTCGCTTGGAGGTTGTAGGTAGCGCTCTGCGGCCACAGCAAGAAACAGACCAAGTTTGATATGACAGTGCCCACAAGCACGATGGACGATATCTCCAAGAGGATCTCCCAGTCTCCCTCCCTCACCACTCTGATCTCCAGATCAGCCAGACTTGTCACGAGTAAAAGGGCGATGCTTACACGATGAACAAGACAGTAGCCGACATTGAGCAAGCTGTTCAAACGCCTATCTTTAGCGAAATCTTTCTCGATTCTCAAAAAAAAACTTGCCTGAATTAAACGTCGGCTTCGCCATCCACACCTTCATCCACGTCAACCCCCACATAGTCACCCCTACCCACACCACCAGCACCAGGTCCGCCAACAATTGCAACCCTGGCTGTACATCGAGCCACCAAAACAAAGCCAAGCCGCTCAGGCTCATGACCGCAGAATACAGCCACGAGACCAAACAATACGAGTCCGCTTCAAACATTCCACCAATAGTCTTTGCAGGGTTATAATACACAGCGCTAGAGACAACGTCAGCGCGAAGAAAGGACAAACATAATTTAGTTTTACATCGTCGCAATCAGGTGTGCAGAAGGGGCACCACCAGGTCCACGGGCAGCCCAGTCGCCAAATAGCCGAGACAAGGATGGGTGAAAAGTGAACAACGATGCGATAAAGTATGCTACAGAGCATTTGAGCATGTTCTTCCACAAGAGGGGTATCGTAGGCATCCGCGGCGGGAACCAGCCTGTTGGTGCTATCGTGGATTGAGAGACGCGTGTCCCGTTGGCTACTGTTGCCTCGTCTCCTTCGTCTCCATCTTCGTCTTCCGAGGCCGAGAATGTCTCTTCGTCCCTCGTGTGTTGCAGCTCAGGATGTTGCAAGTCCTGAGGCGCGTGCATGTGCGTCGGCAACCGAGGAGTGTCGCCATAGATGCCATTCCGCGGGGGCTCTTCGACCGGCGACTGGACGACGCTGGAGTTGAGAAAGCTTTGGCCACTGGGGGACGACGCCGTCGTCTCACGATGAGCCGATATGGGAACCGAACATCGAAGTTGACCGTTGTTCTTCATGAACTGTTCGAAAAGCGACCACTGGTGTGCGTCTGACGACGGAGGAAGAGCAGGATGTAGAGTAAAGAATCGTTCGAACGTGCGCGACGCAGGACCGTTTGTGGAGGTCGTGTTTGCGGCGGACGCGGCGCGATGGTGGTCAGTGCGACTACTACTAGCGCTGGGCCCGCGAATTTCTAGTCTGGGGTCACGACGGGATGTTGCCGGCAGATTTACCATACATGACGGCATTCGATGATCATTTGAATCGTCACCAAGCGTGCTTGGCTCTCCGAGTCGAGTGATATCGCCCGTACTCAAGCCAAGCAACTTGGAAAAGGATTCAGTAGGTGCAAGCGAACTGCTAGATACGAGACAGGGGGACTGCGAGGAAGAAGAAGACTCGTCCAAATAGGACATCCTCTGGACAAGAGACCTCTTGGTCGGCACACCTGAGTCGACTCCGGCCGGCAGTTACCGGCCGTTGGGCCAAGTAAGGCACCCTCTCATGACCCCTCTTCCAACACTTTATCCATGTACGCGGTCCCATTCAAATCGGGTACTGTGAATCAGTCGTTGCACATATCTAATGAAACCTTACTCTGAGCGAAATAACGCCATGCTGGCCGCAATTTCATTCCTGGCGAGACTACATACCATCCGATCACTGACCAGATTCCCCTGAGGCGGCACCGGGCATTCAAACACCTTCCCAAGAACACAATCAGTATTACGTAGAACTCGACGGCGCCCGAGGCCCCCTCTGGAAGCCTTGATCACTGGCTGTGCTCGTTCGAAAACTTGGAAGCTGAACTCGTGTCAAAGTGAGGCTGTATGATACTCCCGAATGTCACGCATCTCATTGATCGGTATTAGTGAAAAGTTGAAACTGAAAGGTGGTGAATTCGGGTGTAAACTCGCTCAAACCACGCGTATCATATCTATCAATAGTACTAGTGCTCTCGTCTCATCAAATCGTTCAAATGTATTAACGTACAGCATGCATGGCAGCATTATCTTCAAAAAAGTCCATCGACATCTGTATTTTTTCGTCAACGTAGCAGATCGATAAAAGCGTGCGTGCGTGTCCAGGACGAAAGTCAGAAAGTAGACATCAGAGTTCTTGGTAATCGTGAGTAGAACGAAGCAGTCAGGAAACTTTATGGCACAGGCGGGCGGCCTGGCAAGCGAGTCCCGAATGTCACGCTCGTTGATCGGTATCAGTGAAAAGTTGAAACTCACGGGGAGTGCGTAAGTGCATTTCCTCGGACCGGCAGATTCTCTGCCACCTTAGCGTATTATGTAGGACTAGGCTAGCCAGTTGCTACATAATAACATCGCTCGCTGGAAGGTGTAAACTCGCTCAAACCACGCGTATCATATCAATCTAGTACTGCTCTCGTCTCATCAAATCGTTCAAATGTATTAACGTACAGTACTGGCATCATCAAAAAAGTCCATCGACTCATCTCTGTTTTTTTTCGTCAACGTAGCAGATCAATAAAAGGGTGCGTGCGTGTCCAGGACGAAAGTCAAAAAAAGTAGACATCAGAGTTCTTGGTAATCGTAAAACGACGAAGCAGTCAGGAAATATGGCACAGGCGTAATAATAAAAACAAACACAATATAGACCTAGCATAAAAATTAACATATTCTTGAGGTTAGTACGTGCGCGAGGGAGAAGAAAAGAGTATAGGGGTTTTTACTACTGTCCGTGATTCGTTGTGGGTCCGTATTCTCTAGAAAGAGTTGTCCGAGTATATCGTGTCCGAGTTGAGTGTCCAGAAAGAAAACGAAAAAGCGTCCAAACGTCCGGGGGTACGTGGTAAGTGTCATGAACAGAACGTAAAGGAATGTCGATGCGTGGCGTTCTTTGTCTGGATCAAAAACAAAGAAACGAAAAGAAAGTCCACAAGGTGAAACATACCGACCCTCTCTGAACGAAAGAAGGAAAGGAAAAAGTTTCGAGGGAAAAAAGGTCCAATAACAAGTCCACGTTGCAAGGCCAAAATAGTCGACCAGTCGTTTGTATCATGTTAGTGTCCCACGCAGACGCAGCTGCCATGAAGCGCAGCAAACAATTTGCCGAAACGAACGAAATCACAGACCCGAAAGTCTTTTTTGCACCTTCGCCGCCGTGTACCCAAGCAAAGGATAACGCGATCCGAGGCTGGTCATCGCATACAACAGCGTGCCAATTTCGTTGCGAAGTTCGGCGCTGTCAACGATTGGCCAAGACGTCTCGATCAGGTTCAGCTCCCGAATCAGCGTGTCCATAACGGTCGTCCAACAGGGCTGACAAGAAAACGTGATCAGATTTTCCAGTCACGGAGTCAAGCAACTGGCACTTACGCCAAGAATCGGGTCAAGAAAGTCATAGTCCGCTGTGGTAATATGTTTGGTGATCGCGACGCAGCACTGCGCGGCGCGAAGACACTTTTCGTACGAAACGGGATCTTCCGGTCCAGAAGGATAATACAAATGAATTATCGCGGCCTGAGCAAGCGTGTGTATTGCAATGTATGCATGCTTATCGTCAGGCATGGCGGCGTCTAACTGATGGACGGGGATGAGGGTGGAGAGGAAACGTGCAATCGTGTGTTCTAATGCTTGGAATTCGTCCATGTATGCGTTCGGGAGGGATATAGCAGAGTAATTATCAGGGGCTTGAAGGTAGCTTGCGGGATCGAGCCTCCTACGCTGGTCCCAGTTGGATGCCAATCGATGAGCCTGGTGGTACAGAGCGGATGCCTTTACTCTCAGAGCCAGTGAGGAGAAGGCGCTTCCAAGGTTCGAAATTTGCCCATCGAAAAATGACCGCGTGGTCGAAAAGGAATGGAAATCATCGAGTTGACCCTGAGGATGGATCCTCGTCAGTAAAATGGACATGAAAGACGATCCCGAATTGGCTCACCAATTCATAATCTTCCATTTCTTGTGGCCACGGCATGACGATGGACATGGATCCCTCAGGACCGTCTGGGATTGTCACTGGTTTCTGAAGAACGGCAGACCAGCATCGGTCGAGGATAAAGACCTGCCAGAAGGTGAGTATTCTCTCGCCCTGTTCGACGACGTCTTTGGCAGGAGGAAGCTCCAAGGGCGTCATGACTCTTGTAGACTCGAACACGGAGCGGTTCATTATTGCTCCGTGAAGGCCGCATTGCAAGGTCAACGACGCCGCAGCGGATGCATGGTAGCTTCCCTCTAGTGCGCGGCCGTTGGACAGGAAGTAGAGCGAGAGAAGGCAGGAGGCCTGTATGACGTCGAGCACTCGATTGCTATGTTGAAGTGCATCACTGAGACCTTCGAGGGCATGGGTGAGATAGTGAGATTCGTGCTCGCTGAGCGGCCCCGGTCGAGAGATGTAACAAGCCCAGAGGAAGATGGCGTTTGTGAGGCAGGGGTGATGCTGTTCAGCAGGGGGTCGCGAGAAAGAGTTTCGTAATCGACCCATGTGGAGACCCAGAAAGCATTGGTGGCGATGTGATGCAAAGATATCAACCCTGGGAATGGTGGTGAGGAGAAGAAGGCGGGAAAAAGATAAGATGAGCGTACAGCATTTGGGCCAAGTCGAGCGTCGGCTGTTGCTGCTCGATGTGGAAGGCTTCGCTGAATGGGGTTGGGGAGGGTGAGGGTATGCCTTGGATCCATGAATGTTGTGGCGAGCTGGTGGCTATGAGAGGAGTTAGCCGATGGCTATGAGCGTTGTGGCTGAGCGTACCGGAAGGTGGGAGGGGAGAGTGAGGCGCAGAAAAGCCCGTGCTTCCCGGAGAGCCGGCAAAGGAGGAGGAAGAGCTCTCTGAGCGACGGTGGATATGAGGATCGTGCAGGGTGACGGAAGGGGAGGTGTACTCGGGATCTTCGAGCTCCCTTATGCGCTGTTCGAGGCGCTCGATGTTTTCGCGCAACAGCTGAGTTCTCGTCTTGCCCTTGCCGTCGTCGTATTGACAAGCGTCTGGTTTCTTTGCGCGGGCGCACTGTTGACATGCAGGCTTTGCGCCATCACATCTCTGCAAGGGTGAGTGAGAGGGTGTGGGTGTGGGAGGTGGAATAGACTGACCATCTTTCGTTTTCTAGCCGAGACGCGGGTGTTGAGCATGAGGAGGGTGTATGAGGGTAGAGACGAACCTGCAGCGGAGACATGCCTTTCCTCGTTGGAGGGTGGGAGGTGGTGTGAGGGGTGATTTACTGGCCATTATTGGAAGGAGCCTAAAATATATGGAGAGAACCTGGGGAGAAGTGAGAGGAAGTGGAAGGGAGGGGAGAGGAGAGGAGGACGGACCTGGGACTAAGAGACACGACGGGGATGATGTACCATGAAGCGGGGAAGAGGCGGAAAAAAAAGGGAGGACGATCAGAAATAAATTACTGAAAGGATCATGGAGAGGTTGGAGTACTTATGGCGAACACGCGACGAGGACTAGTATCATCAGGAACCAGCCCACGCCATCCCAACACATATCGGAGGCTCTCTAACAGCGATTTTGTTTGTTTGGGTTTCATTTGGATCGTCGTCTCACACCGGCCAACTCTTGCCGCTTCAACTCGGAACTCTCCGTCTCCCCTCTGGCAATTGCACACCCCGAAAAAATATAGGCTATCTCTCAACTCGTTCACAGTCCTCAACACCCTTCTATCCTGGCCGCCAGCTCAATGCCAAGCAAGTTCCCCCGACGGACCTCTGCCGTTGCTGATTATGTAATGTACCACGTTGTAAGTAGATGAGTCACAGGTACATCCCCGAACCCCTTCAGATCCCATGTTCTCTATGGAGAATGTTATCGTGTTCGACACGTAACTCTGGTGACTTTCTCGATGTGAAATATGAACTGGGTAACCGATGGATTCTGTCAAGTTATCGAGGAAGAAGCTAGCTGGTCAATGTGCTTCATCGACTCACCTGTTGTCAGTCAACTTCAAATCACTCCAGGTTCCTGGTGTCAGTAACTGCTCAGGGTGGAAAGTAGCGAGTTGACACTCCACCAAGTGGATCACATGATCAAGCTCGCTTCCACCATCGTCGAGGAATTCGCTGTCGGTTTCGTCAATACGTACGTGTGCCTGTCCAAGACACTGCCTCTCTCTCCGGTGGAATTTTCAGTCGCCGACAGGAACGGCAGCACCAAAGACCAGATGTCCAGTAAGAGCATGATCACAATGATCCCCGCTGTCACATCTTCCTCAGGCTTTTTTGTTCACGAGAAGATGAATCTGGATCCCCGACGGATGCGGGGCGATTTGGTAATGAGTCGTTCTGTGAGCAACAATTGAATGATCTCCGCTCATACCTAGATGGAGGGTGCCGGAGGCTCGGAAGGACCCAACTCCCAGGGTTTACGTTCAAGTTCCAAATCGTACTGCCGTGACGTTCGCGAGTCCCCCCTCCAAAATGACAGTGTCCGGCTCGGGCACTCCTGTGGCAGAAACGTCGGACCAGGGTACAGGCTATCAGCTCAGCTCGGGGACAAGATGCGGCGCCGATCAAGGCTCAACGTTCAACGCAAGTGACACATTCTCATCCATCGGCTGCATGTTCCACGTCACGAACGTCGAAGTCTTGGAATTAATATTCTTTCCAACTCACACAAGCTCAGTAGGATCGTCGCACGTCATCAATATGACGCAAAAGTTGTCTCTCTGCGAAGCAATAGCAATGGGAATGCAACGTACATATCTTTGTCTGCACCTGCGGCAGTCTGGGAATCCGTCCATTTTTGTGACTCTGGCTCCACCCTGCCATTACCGTACGCGTACGCGGCCCCGCACATACTACCCGCGCAGCCTCTACTTGTCGGTTCGTTCCGACGATAGAATGCCGAGCGCCCCCTCCCCCCCTCCCTCCCTAAGCGAACACTGCCCCCTGCACCGCCAATACACGTGCTTGATTGACTGATGACCCTGCCGGCTTGACAGGCAATTGGCCAACGCTCGCGTTGCAAACATAACGCACGACTATTTTGGTAATCTACCCTCAACGTTTTTCCGATATGATTCAGAACCGGATACGGATTTTCCTTGGCCCGTCGCATAGCCTGGTCTGCATGTGCTTCCACCACATACAATTCCACGATTTTACAAAGGAAAATTAACCGGAGGCGTGACCATGACTAACAGTTTTATTCCGAGAAAAGTTCATGTCTATATTGAGCCCGGCGGCCTGCTACTGGTAGAATTTCGTGCCTCCCTCAAAATTGATTGGTTCTACGTAACGACGACAATCGTCCGAGGTGCGATACGTGCATTCGCTCCCGACGTTGATTCGTTCCTTTCGTCAAATCGTACTAACCAGTCTCGTGCCGTGCGACGTCACTGACTCAAAACAGGTTTGGAGACGAGACTGAACTCTATCGTTAGCCGAGCTTTTGGTTCTCTGAGCCTTCAGAAACACCTTCTAGGCTAATCTATAGACTTGGTTCGGTCGAGGCCGATGCCGCGGACCACCATTGTGCCGATTCTGGTATGTAGGTATCTTTGGTCACTGCCCCGGCGGATCCAATTACTCACTGACAGGTCGCAATCCATCTTTCGGATAAGAATTGTGGCTCGCTTGTCATTCGAAGCCCCCTATCCCTATGTCTGCGATGGCGCAGCCGGGGCGGTGTTGAACGTTGATCGGGGCTCCCCGGCGCTGGGTCTAGTGAGGCTGCGTCAACCATGATGATGGTGGTGGGTGGTGGCTCAAACACTAGTCCTGTGTACTAAGCCGCCGTGATCACGAAGAGGAGCCGCTACGCTGTACTCGGTACTCGGTACTAGTAGTACCGCCGGACGAGGTGAGATCATCAACACCTTGAGTTCAGTGACGAGCCGGAACACCTTCCAAGTTCCGACGACCTCTGCCTTATGCCGGTGCCACAGTACCGGGATTCATAGTACTCTGCGGAATTGTATAGATCTTGGAGACCTCGGCAGGATATCATCGCGGGAAGCCAGGGTCCGTCAGATGAGCAGCTGAGAACGTTGAGCTAACAGTTGGCACTTTCACTGGCAGCACCCACGTTGTTCTGGATGGCCTCTTGGCTTTGTCGATAGGCTTGCGTGTCGTCACAGATTCACAGATACGTATGATCATGCAGTCCGCTCGACGGTGCACTTACAAATATTGCGTATGTCATCGCAGATATGGATGTACACAGCGTTACAGTCTCGAGGTCGTACGCACCTCTGTTCCATCAATTATCCTGAACGTCAAAATGAAGACACAACCCAATCTACAGCCTGCCTGCCAGTCGTCGAGGTAGTGTCACATGGAAAACATTTTTCTATCACGTTAGCCGAGCTCACTCTCCGGTACTCACATAGTATAAGTACCCACACCAGCCCGTCCTTCAAGTTGCCACATATGATCCGATATAATTAATGAACGATGGCGGCCAGTTTTCACTGAGTCGTTGAGGGAAAAGTTAACGACAGACCAACAGTGGCAGCGCTAGCATTTAATTACATACATACCGCACGTGTGATGACATCGACAAGCACTGGTCTGCATTGTAAGCATGATTGGTTTTCATTCTTACCCTGTGGGTCCCCTCATGGCGGCAGTGCCAATCAGAGAGGTTAAGTTTTTACATGTAATTGTCTGAGTCCGAACTTTCACCGATGTCGCGATGGCATGGCCAATCAATGAGCTCGAACTTACTTATGGGTGGCTCGCGGCAGAGCGGGAATACGAGTCTGGAGTGGCGGCCGGTGGCGGCGGCCCCTCGTCGCTGCCATGTATGTACTGTAATCGGGGCCCCACAGTATGGTATCCTCCCGTCGGAAGTTGCACTTTGTAGTTAAACTTGGAGTGGGGAGCAGAGGAACTTTCCGGTTGCCACTGGTGACCGCACGCCACCACATTCACGGAACTCGCCAGCGGAAGTTGCTTACAGATTGTGATTCCATAAGGAAAGCCTAACTTTACGATTGAGTTCGAGATTGAGTAAGGTAATAACGAATGGTGAACGAAACGATCTCACCTCAACGCGGTTCGACGTGAAGGAGTTGAGGTGTTTGTCTAGTATTTGTGAATGCTGTTCAGCTGGGATTTAGCTGGGAACGAGTAACGAGAACGTCAGAACGAAACAGAACGACGAAACGAATTCACAGCGAATGGTCTAGTAATGATGTCCTTGCTACGTGTATGCACGGCGCGGCGCGACGATCTACGTGTCCAAATCTATTAGTCAGGGGCCTCGTGTGCAAACGTCGCGTCATGCCAGTCATGCATTGTGTTCCGATCTCAAGCCTGCCTCTCGCTTCTTTCTTCTCGCGGTGCCTGAGATGCCTCGAGGCCTCCCATAGTCGAATCTGTACATAAGTAAAAGTAAGTTCACACTCAGAAATCACTTTCCAGGATCCCGACCACGTCATGATGATGATCACCAGGGCATAGCGGATAACAAGTCACTGGAATGACCATTCGTCCCTGACTTTTATTCGGTGCCGGGGGGCGCTTTCATGGAACGAACCCGTTCCGATGGCATCCAAACCAGGTACGGCGACCCATAATATAGTCGATATGACGGATAGCACGAGGTGAGCGAGACCCTTTCTTGGTCATGTGTGCAGCGCCGCATCATGCCCATCATCCCACCATCCATTCCGAGTCATCGGCTGAGGCGGCACGTGCGCAATTGTCGCACAAGTCGCCAACTGGCTGTGCGCCTCGTTCACTGAAGTTCTTTGCTCGTGAGGATAGGATAGGTCGCTGCCCGTGCTCAGCGGTAGGCGTGCCGCCACGGTGACCTGGGGACCAGCCCGTCGGTCCATTCGCACATCCGTTCGCCCCACCGATCTGATCCGATCTGGAAGTCCAATCGGAGTGGAGGGTTAGCTGATGCGACGAAGAACGCAACGAGGGAAGACGATAGATACACAGCCTGGATGAGGGCAGCAGGCCGAGGATCGAAAACGCCGCACGATACGCAACCGGAGGTGAGGGGATGCATGGGGCAGGAAATCGTAAATGTGAACATCCACCGGAAAACTCAGAGGTGACGGTTTCTGGGAAAAAAGATGTGCAAGAGGACTGCGAAGGTCCCGGGTAGCGTGGGTAAAGGATGGGGCGGATCACGGGCAAATTTACCCACGAAACAGAAGCAATCTGGGCGAAATGTTGAGGAACTTGGTTGCACCATAGTAGCTCTGCGAGGAAGAGCTTGGAGGCTTGCCTCCGCGGCAAGCGAGTCAGTTCGTCGAGATAGCTAGCCTCTAAGTCTCAACCGAGGGCACATGCCCAGCAAGCCTCTTCGTGGTTTCGCCAATTTGTGTAAACGACAACCCGGGCGGGAGGATATCCCAGGGGAACCTGCAAGCCGCGTTGCACCCGCTGAAATGTGCGCTTGTCAGGGAGGCAGGACCGTTGTCGAGGTATTTATTTCCGCCGTATCCAGGGGCTAGCATCTTAATGACTGTCAAGGCTTATTGCCTTCGGGCATATACATTTCATATGCACACCAGAATCTATATGCGACATCGTTTATGAGACAAATTGCCATGGAAAATGCAGAGATGAATCGATGACGTTTAGGATACATTACCGTCCGCCGGCAGGCACCATTTTTTCATGGCTTAGGCTAAGAGCTGCATTGAACTCGAATCTGAACGCATATCGGTTACGGGAGTTGAGTTGGTAACTGCAACGGCAATTCCGGTGAATTTCTTCATGCGGGGAAGCTCGAAAGAGAAGGCCAGTATGCCCGGCAGAGTCGTCGGGTTCACCCTGTTCAATGCATGGCACGATAGATTCTTTCAGATAGATCAAGCCAACGCATCGGGCGTTGACTGTTCAGGTGCTTCGATTGCCTACCAAAAATGAATTGCTGCACGAACAGTGATAATAGACGGACTAAGACGGCATATAGGACTAGCCTCACTGGAAATACTATGTCATTTATGCATTTACAACGCCAAAGCATGGATGACAGAGTATTTGGAAGGAAGCATGTTTGAGCCTTGGGTTAACGTTCGAACGAAAACTGCGAGAAAAAAAGCTTCGATGAGTTGTGGTGTTGGGGGAAATGCATTATTCAATTTATTGATATTTGTTTGCAAACTGGCGATGCAGCCGATGCCGCTCACTTTTGCGGTCTCCGGAGTGCTTCTTTTGCGGTCGGTCTTCTTTAGTATGGTTATCCATACAGCAAATTTGTGGTTGTGCGTGGGTATCAATGACATGCGGCACAGGTGGAAGTATTTCTTCTTTCCACTGCTCCGCGCTCGATCGCCAGCCCAGTAAACTTTCCAAGAGACGCTTGAAGTAGAAGAACGAGAGCGGTGAGCAAGTCGACAAGACATTCGATCGACGACATTGACCAGAGCTATACGAAGAGAAAAATCGACGGACATCTAGTCACATCAGGGAGCAATGTCTATCAAAGGTGATAAAAACGACTCGGAGGTCATCCAAAGCAGAATATTGATTAAGACCCAGAAACAAGTGACGACACGCCAGTTGATCAAAGAGACGCAAACCTGATCATAATTGATCATCCGGACGATGTATATTCGGTTGCGTTTCTCGCTGGCGGGAAGGAGGTCGTGAGCGGTGGCAGCGAACGGATGATTCGACGATGGCGTGCGGAAGATGGCATGGAGGTAGGAATCCCAATGGATGCTGGGTGCACCGTGTCCGATCTTGTCGTGTCACGAGATGACAAGTGGATCGTGGCTGGGACATGGGATGGTCAAATTGTGGTGTGGGATTCGACAAGCCTCGAACAGACAAATGTGTTCAAAGCACACGACCTACCGGTGAATGGAGTGGACATCTCAGCTGATGGGACGAAAATCGCGACAGGATCGCGTGACAAGACGGTCAGTGTCTGGTCGTTTCCCATGGGCGAACGACTACTCGGGCCTTTGGAACACAACGACTTGGCCACGGTCAAGTTCTCTCCGGACGGCAACTTCATCGCAACTGTCACGTGGTATAGCGTCCGAATTTACGACATCCGCGATGGCACCCTCCTCGTAGACTTTCCAATCGAAGTCAATTCGGCATCGAACGGATCCCTCGCCTGGACGGGCGATGGAAAGAAAATGTTTGTTTTGTCTAGCAAGGGCAGCATCCATTCTCTCGACGTTTCCTCCAGGACGACACTCTCGCAATGGTCTATCAACAACGATGACGATCCATGGTGCATCACACTAGCATGCGATGACGCATGCGTGGCAGTCTCTGCCGCTTCGTTGGTCTCATTCTGGGATACTACAACGCATCAACAAATTGGACCTGTCATTGATCATCCCCATAATGTCTGGTCCATGGCAATCTCGGAAAATTATGATATGGTGACTGCGGGTGATGATACAATCATACTCCGCAATCTGTATGATGTCCTGCCACCATCGTACCTCAAGGATGTGAGTGTATGCATTGAAATGATGTTCAACTCCTCTGAGCCCACTGTCCTAACGTCCAACGTACACCAGAAAGAACTTGTTGAATCCCAGTCGGACAGCAATGTTGACTTACTCGAGGTACAAGTTTATTCCTGTCCCGCCTCGAAACATGACATCATAAGGCACAGGTAGAGCTCCCACCCACAATGCTCAATACTGACGATCAGTTCAACTACGACGAGGTTCGTGATCAATTCATTCCGACTTTACTTCCATGTTGACGCTGCGGAAGGCTCCCTCGTCGGCATCGTCTGTCCATCATGAGGACCAAGTACCACCACCTGTCTCATCGCACTCCACATTGCAGCCCCCAGTCCACCTCACGACCTCCAGCCCAGAGACACATTCGGAAAACCCGCAAATACGCTCAGAGAAACACAACAACAGTGCGCCGGCGCCATCTCAATTCCTTCGGATTTTAGGAAGGTGGAAGAAGAGCGTCAGAGAACCTGCAATACCTGAGCCTCGTCGCCTTGCCGGCAATCAATCTAGGTCAGCAAAGAACGCGAATGCCTTTAACAGAGCATTTTCTACAATGGCCGGAGCACACAGTATCCCAGTGAGTGCTCCTCGAAAGGCTAATGGTCGTGCTTCGTTTAACCTATCGTCTTAGAGAACGGTCAGAAAGGTTGTGGACAAGGTAGGTGTTCAAAGTTGTCCATTGGACACACATATACTATCGTTTATAATTCCTTAAAGAAGAAGAAGTCGAAAGTCAGTCCTCGTGGAGATGGAGACCGCGACCGTGGTACTCGTACAAGATGCCCTCCGCATCCGAAGAGTGAGGTAGGTCGCTAGTTGTGTCGTTCACATCGTAGGGACTCATGTCGTATCAGACACAGCAGTCAAAAGATGCAGCTCAACCGTCGACTTGGAGGGTTCGTTTGAACGTGCGTGTACTTCCCTTGAGCATATATTGCGAAACTTATATCAAGCATCAGCAAGATTCTGGAATTGCCACCCTTTCCTTCATGTTTCCAACGTGGTTGTGTTGCTGCTCGTCAGAGATAACAGATGCATGATACTAGGTCATGCATGCTATGCAATGGCTTTATTTACTACGCCAGATTACCGTAGAGCGAGTGTGGACTCGGCATCGGGGATTTTTCCCAGATTCGCAATACAAAATGGGCAACGAGCATCTGAAGGCTGTGGTTCCATAAGCCAAGGCAACGCAAGTGCTTCAACGTTTGTTTAGATTGCACTTTTGTGAACCGTGTCTTACTTCAAACAGGCCAGATAAACGCATTGGACGTTGACTGTGGAGGTGCTCCAGTTGCCTTCCAAACACGAATTGGTCGAGTAGTGGTAGACAGTCAAATAGGACTGTGTACTACATCATCCATGCATTTCTGACGCAAATCATGAATGACGGTGTTTGGAATGAAGCATGCTAGATGGATTTGAGTGTCATGAACTCCGAACGTCCTTGGACCATGCATGTGAGTCATGCATGGGTTAAACATTTTCCATCGACCGACGAAAACCAGTGCGACAAAAAAGATGTGCTTCGATGACTTACTACTGTAATGATTGTGATTTCCATTTCAGGGGAAGTGCCTTGTTGATGCTTATTTGCAAACCGACAGGAAGGGACCAATTAGAGACTACACTTTTGTAAACCGAGTCTCACCATCCCGGAAAGATCCATTCCTCTTTCTCGAATCCAAGAATGGAATTAGCCAAGTCTTCAAGTCCCGCCAAGCTTTTGAGATACGAAGACAAGTCGTTCTGATGGCTCTTCATAATGAGGTATTGGTTGCTTCTAACGGTCTGACCATCATCACCATCACCATCATCACAGGAAAAAAGGATTTTCGAGGCATACGAATCAGAAGTCGACGAAATATATCATACACGGTGAATCAGAGAAGAGGTAACTCGACTGACCCTTGGATATCTGAATGTCATGGGCCCCGAGATCGATCCAAGGTGCATTGCACCATCACGAACAACATCAATGATAGGCTGCGCTGCGCCGTGTGTAGCCAACGCAACCCACTTCGGACGATCAAACGAACGTACCGGTAACTTCAAGTTCCCAGCCGTGCAGCGGGGAGACACGTACATACTTGGCGGTGCAGTCCCCACCGCTGGAACACAGGTCGTGGACATGGTCATACCACGCATTTGTGGCACGTTTGTGCGTTCGACTCATCCAAGTCGAAAGTTGATCGGGAGTCTGCGTCACGACTCACGGCCGTCATGCTACCATGATGCTAGAACCCCAAAGGACCATACTATACCCGATAACATACAGTTATAGAAGTCCAAGGTCGAACGTGGATTGACGATGGGAGACAGATCTGCTGGACGACGAAGTGAGGCCCTGGTCACCAGACTAGTCCGACACGTCGTAGATCGTGATCACAACCAATTGCAAATAACCAGGTGAGTGTAATTGCTCGGAAGCGGACGAGTTATATCATCATGGCGAACCCGAGTGTGCACGTACGA
>JBBPNI010000380.1:0-24645 GCA_038091135.1 Leccinum fibrillosum | reverse complement strand
GGGTGTACGGAGATTCAGACGGTCGCAGTCACCAGAACGCTCCACGCGACCACCGCGCCCCCCTGGCCCGAAACCCCTCCCGTTCCTTGGAAACCTGCTCGACCTCGACAAAGATGCACCCCATCTCACTTACATGGCGTGGTCGAAGATGTACGGTAAGTCCACTCTCCGATCATGGCAAACGACAAACACGACACCGACGTACAACCATAACAAACAGGCGATATCATATACGTGCGCGTCCTGGGACAGGACATCATCGTGCTGAATTCAGAGGAAGTCGTCTCCGAGTTGCTCGAGAAGCGCTCGGAAAAATACTCGGACCGCCCCGTGTTCTCTGCCGTAGACCTGTGTGTATTTGCGCTCTGTCCTGCGTCCTGTGTGACCTCTCTCTCTCAAGCTGCGGGCTGACGGTGGGGCACTTCTCATCCGCGTTTGCGCAGGTTCGGCTGGGAGTCGACAACTAGCGTCTTGCGGTACGGGCCGACGTTCAGACTGCACCGACGTCTAATGCACCAGTCCTTCCACGCCAACGCCGCGTGGGCGCACCGCAACAGACAACTGAAAAGGGCGTACGAAATGTTGACGCGCTTGTTGGACGACCCTGAGCATTATGTGGACCATTTCACCATGTGCGTATGTTACACTACAACTTTTATACCTGCGCCCCATGTGTCCCGCGATGGTGTTGTGCTCATTCGAATGGTTCGTAGGTTCGTGGGAGCCGTGGTCATGCAGGTGACGTATGGGTATGACCTGAAGGAAGGTGAAACGTTCGTAGCGATGATGCATCGAGCGTCGGAGATCTTTGTCAGCGTGGCGGCCACGCCCGAACTGTCGGCCTTGTGCACCACGTTTCCATTCGGTGAGTCAATCCGGTCTAGGCTTCTCCCGTTCTATTCACTGACAACGTGCATGATGCAGTGAAGGTTTTACCTTCGTGGTTCCCAGGTATGGGGTTCAAGTCTGTGGGCGTTGAGTGCCAGCGTCTGGTGTCTGAAGGGGTGAATGGAACGTACGAGTGGGTCAAACGACGTGTCGTATGTCCCGAAATCATTAATTATCGCGTGCGTGCGTGCGTGGCTAACAGGATATATTTTCAAGGACGAAGGTAGCGCTCTACCATCCATGGTCTCGGATGCCATCGTTCAACATGGTCTGGACGATAGTCCCGATAAGCAAGAGCTTGTGAAAGCCGTCAAAGACTCTGCAGGCACACAATATGCAGGTAATTGTTACTCTAATTGGCTCTGGGTTCACTCCTCGAGGCTAACAACGTCCGCAGCCGCGATGGAGACTGTTTGTATTACCTTCCCGTTGATTGTGATCATGCCCTGACTTTCGAGCAGACGAGTGCAACGCTTATCATATTTGTCTATCTCATGATGAATCACCCAGATATTCAGCGTCGTGCACAGGCAGAAATTGACCGCGTCGTCGGGCGGCAGCGATTGCCCGACTTTGACGACCGAGCAACGTTGCCGTATGTGGAGGCTCTATTGCGCGAGACGATGAGATGGCATCCCGCGTTGCCTACAGGTGTGCTTACCTCTATCATCTGCACTTATATTCTGTTGACCTGTTCTAGGTATTCCACATGCCCCCACCGAAGACGACGTCTATCAGGGGTATCACATCCCCCAAGGTGAGCTGCGCCGACATTTGGAGCGATCCTGGCTCATTACCCTACGCAGGTGCTATGATCCTGCCCAATATCTGGTGAGTACATCGACTCGTCGAGCGTACACGTGCGATGACTTCGGGGCACACGTGCAGGTCGATGTCGCGGAACGAAGACAAATATCCGGACCCTGAAGTGTTCATGCCGGAGCGGTTCTTGCGGGAGGACGGTACGCTAAACGACGACAAGCTCCCCTGGATATTTGGATTCGGTCGTCGGATCTGGTGAGTTCTTCGCCGTTCGCGTCGTTCGCGTTTGTGATACGGTGTACACAGTCCAGGCAGAAACATTGCGGAAATCTCACTGTGGTCTGCTGTGGCGTGTATATTGGCAGTGTTCAGGATCGAGAAGACGGAGGGGTCCGATAATGTGAAGTGGACGACGGGATTGGTGAGGTGCGTCGTCGTTCTGGTTACCGGGAGCCACGATCCTTGTTGATAGGGTTTTTGCAGCCATCCGCTTCCTTTCCCGTGTAACATGGTCCCAAGGGATGAAGGAATGGATGGTCCAAAGCTTGCAACATTGATTGGCGCGAGCCGCATCGACTTGTGACTTCCGATTGTAACAATAGTATGTATATGTTTGCTATGATATAAGACGTGGGATGTGACCTTGTTTGTTTCACTGCGCCCGAGCCATCCACATCCAACAGAAGTGCTGGAATGAGGTGCCGAGTGTCTAAACCATAACCCCTCCCCCCGACGGTCAGTCTCGACTCTCCAGGCGCCTACTCTGCATGCTCTCAGGACAGTTTTGTATGCACACCCAGGCTCACTGTTCCGCCCGTCTGGGCACAAGTGTATGTTTCGATCTGATCCAACAGTACGTATTTGTTACTGGTAGGTGTGTATTGCGATTGATTGTGGATCGCAAAGGAAATGCGGGAGAAGTCGGGTGGAATGCATGCCAGGAAGCAGAGCAGCCTGAGAGTCTGACAGTTGAAACGCTGAAACCTGAGACCCTACTATACCGGTATGTACCTATCAGGCGCGCTGGCTCCACTGGCGGTCCTGCAAATCGCTCATCGTCGGATCTTCGATTGCATTTCAATACGTGAAGTAGACATGGCAAAGGTTGGCGCTGAAACAACTCCTACTATAAATACTTTGGGCGTACAGTGGGATTGTTTGCATTCCCAGAGCCAGCGTTTTCACCTCAACAATCATGATCGTAGCGCTGATCGCATCCGCAGTTGTTCTCCTCGCCGTCGAAGGGGCGCGAAGGTTCATACATTGGAAGTCATCACCAAGCTCTGCCCCATTACCGCTTCCACCAGGCCCGAAACCGCTACCTTTCATCGGGAACGTACTCGGAATGAACAAAGACGCACCACATCTCACCTACACGGAGTGGTCAAAGACATACGGTACGTCGCGGCATGCACATTGAGATAGTGGTCCCGAAAGTGACTCCGGCTTGCAATCGTCGGACAAGGCGACGTCGTCCATACGAACATCTTGGGCCAGACCATAATCGTACTGAACTCGGAGGAAGTCGCTGTCGATTTACTTGAGAAACGTTCTCAAAAGTACTCTGATCGGCCCGATTTATCCATGACAGACATGTGTGTTCTCTTTGCCAGCTGTTTCCCTGAGCATGGGCGGGGCCGCTTTGCTCTTCACTCTCAACAAACGTCTGCTGACGCGCACCCACATGATACAAAGGTTCGGAATGAAAGACTTCACTATTATGGCGCGGTATGGTCCCACATTCAAGTTGCATCGACGATTATTCCACCAGGTTTTTCACGCGAACGCGGCGTTGACTTATCGTCCGAGGCAACTGCAAAAAGCGTACGAAATGTTGACCCATCTTCTCGACGATCCGTCGTGCTACGAAGCACATTTCACCACGTGAGTCCTCGTGTTCATGTGTTTTATACAATTGGTTACTCACACTCTCAACACAGGTTCTCTTCTGCCATTGTTATGGAGGTCACATATGGATATAACGTGGAGGGAACGGATACATTCGTGACGTCGATGAAACAAGTGGGGCATGCTATACTCCGTGTAACCACACCAGAAACCATAGCCATTTGTACTGCGTTTCCGTTCGGTGAGTTATCTCCATCCGATGTCACGGTGATGCTCATTATCTACGATTGCATGGTGCAGTAAAGGAATTGCCCGCCTGGTTTCCCGGGATGGGATTCAAATCCGACGCTCTGGAGTTACGGCGCTTGGTGCCCGAAGCAATAAATGGACCGTATGCATGGACTAAACGACGTGTCGTACGTCCAGAAATTGGTATGTGTATATCTAATGACGAGTTCAAGGCGGAAGGAAATGCAACACCGTCCATGGTCGCCGATGCCATCATTCGGTATCGTCTGGACGATGATTCGAACGATCCAGAGCTCGTGCAAGCGGTCAAACACTCTGCAGGAACTTTGTATACAGGTGATCTGAAATGCATGCATTTCATTTGATGCTGACGACACCCGCAGCCTCGGTTGAAACGGTCTGTCTCATTGATCCAACGTGTGGGATCACTTAGTGACGTGTTTCCTATTCGACAGACTAATGCCACGCTGATAGTGTTTGTTTATCTCATGATGAACCACCCGGAGACGCAACGTCGTGCACAAGCCGAAATAGACCGCGTCGTTGGACGACAGCGACTGCCAAAATTTGAAGACAAACCATCATTACCGTACGTTGATGCCGTGTTGCGGGAGACGATGAGATACCATCCAGTGGCGCCTATCGGTGCGTTAACCTTCGACGCTTGGTTTCTGGATCTGTTGACATGTTCCAGGTTTTCCTCACGCGACATCGGAGGATGACGTCTATCAAGGGTATTATATCCCACAGGGTGAGTAGCATGTTAGACCTCGCAGCGACTCTTACTGATGGCTTTGTGCAGGTTCGATGATTGTGTCCAATATTTGGTAAGGGCTCTACCTGTCGGGGATGTGCTCATGATGTTGATGAAATAATTGGCAATTACAGGGCAATCTCACACAACGAGCTGAGGTATCCGAACCCTGACATGTTTACGCCAGAGCGATTCTTGCTAGAGGATGGTACATTGAACGACGACGACATTCAGTGGGCATTCGGATTCGGGCGTCGAATTTGGTGCGCGGCCGTTGATGCTCTCTCGCGCCTTGTCTGACGTGGTGTGTAGTCCAGGGAGGCACGTCGCAGTTGTGTCGTTATGGTCCGCGATGGTGTGCATGCTGGCGATGTTCAAGATCGAGAAGACGGAGGGGTCCGACAACGTGACGTGGACCACGGGAGTGACATCGTGAGTGGCTGCTCCGACTTGGAGCTTGGAGAGTGAAGCTTTCGATAACACGTGGTCTTTCTGACTCTGACTCGTGCCAGACACCTGCTCCCGTTCCCATGCAGGTTCGTTCCGAGAGATGATGAAATGGACGGCGAGAAGTTAGCGTCGTTGATCGATGAGAGCCGTGTTGGTTTATGACTGGTTGTGACTTCGTCTTCAGGCCGACGTTCGCCATATGATACAATGTAACTTGTCTTGTTTGTTTTATACTGTTCCCCACTTTTTGCTGCGCACCTCTCTGCATGCTTTCCTCATGCGCGCTCCGCCGAAAGTGAAAGTACTTTCTGTTTGGTAGACGAACGGTAGACGGTGAGTGATTGGAGTCTCGTGCTAGTAGTATAATGACTCAGCGCAATGATATGCGTACTTCCGTGGACGACGAGGTAATACTGGGAAAGTCAGATACAAACTTTGTAAGTTACTTACCCCTCGCGTCCGAGTCAATGTTATTCCCACCACCCCTCCCATCGATTGATTCCAATGCATCTACATAATCGTGGTAGCACATCCACCGAGACCCAAAAAATAGCCTGGAGAAGTTCCGATCTGTTAGATCACCTATGTACTTCAAGTTATCATCTTCGCCCTAGGCCGGTTGCTCTACTTTACAAGTCTGAATTGAAGAGACTTTTCTTGTACCCAAGTTCAAGGTAAGTAGACGACATTACATGAACTACAAGGCGCCCACCAACCACTCCCCATCTACCAAACGGAAAATTGTCCCGACATAGTCCACGTGTCTGAGACTAGAGGTAGGAACAAGCTCACGAAGGGAAACTGGGACTTTGGGCAAGTTATCTGATGTGACACGTGCAAAGCAAATGTAGACACTCCTTCAGCACAGATGTATGAGTATGAGGAGGACCATACCTTGTATAATTCGGGAAAGCTCCTAGAGGAGGGACGCGATGATAAGTGATCAAGAGACCGTACGAGACAACATATTGACTTACGTCCGTAACTGTCATCTCGTTCGCCATTTGCAGTGTGAGCGAGTGAAGCGCAGAATGGTCTGTCCATGCCCTGGGGTACGTTGACATGCTTTCCAAGATGTCTGCAGCTACTCCGGGAGCGGCCAACTCATCAACCGAGAAACACAGCGTCCTGAGAGACTGCGGCGCTTCCGCAAGAACACCAATCAGCCCATCGGTGTATGTGAGGTCCGGGTCCAGCGGAAGTTCATCCTCAAAAACACAGATGTGGAGGTCCGTGATAGGGCACTCACCCAGCCAAACTTCGCCGGCGATGCACAAGTAATCCAGGGTACAGGTGCACAAGTACCGCGTATCGATGGCTGCGATGGACCGCTCGCATGATGAGCAATCAACCAAGCAAAGTCTAGAAACCTTGAGCTTGTGCCTTTTCTCGGGTCCCACATCTGCAGGGTCACCCCAAAACAAGCACTTGTAGAAACTCAGACTCCTGAGCAAAGGCAGCTTCGCTAACGTGCTCCAGTGTTCCTCTTCCACGAAGCAGTCAAAAAATTGGACCTCATGGATGTTCTTCATGTGTGACATTGCAGCGGTGTACAGCCTGCTCGCCGACGAGCCGAGGTCACGGTACCTCCAATTCGTGAAACGGCACAACGCCACTGTCTGTGCAAGTGCAAGTGCGATAGGTTGCTGCACGGCTATCCGTGCAGCCAATATGGAGCCGTGTGACACCTTGTACATGGGCACGTCATCGGGGGACCCGGAGCCAGAAAACTTGACAAGCTTGTATACGCGCGGCAGGCAGACGTTTGCAAAGAGCCTGCAAATGCGAGAGAGATTGGAGAGTATCTGGAGTTCCTCTGGCGTTGGGTATTCGGTGGGTGCAGCGACGAGGTCGAAGATGTCGGAATATATTTCGTTTGGTATTACTGGTAAAATCTCGTCTGCTCTCCGTCTCTCTGGGGCTGGGGTATTCGATCGAGTTGAAGGAACGAAAACGATTTAAATGCCATTTCGAACTTACTTGAGCACTGGAAGAGAGACATCGAGCGAAAACGGAGCGCAAGGACGGCGAAAGATGGGAAGATAGTACGTGTTAAAGTTCCGACACCCTTCGATCGATCGATCGAAAGTTCGACAGATACTAGTTATGCACACCCCCTCTCACTAATTCCGAAGGAAGGTATCAAACGGCGCTGCGAAAGATGCTGATCCGCGATCCACAATCGAACGATTCACATAGGCTGCATCGGTTCATGCTGGTATGTTGATCAAACTTCTATCTCACGCTCATGTCATCCGAAATCCACCCGAGACCCAAAAGTAGCAGGCTGGAAAAGCCCGAACAAAAATCTTCAACGTCACTCATTGTTTGAACTCGGAGACCTGGGCACGTTCCTCTATCGAGCACAGTGCTCTCGCGGTTTTGGTTCCACCTTTGAGAATTGGAGGCTTCAGGCGAGTCCCCGATGTATTTGAACCTTGACCAGTTACTGTGCTCAGTCTTCTCAATTACTACTAGCCCCATACATCTCCTGCTCGCTGAACGCAACCCCGGTCTGCGGAATGTATACTAATTTCTCGCAAAATGTTGCCCCACGCACACCCAGTGACGTTAGCATATCCAACGTGCCGACGCAGTTTATAACAAGATCATGCCCTGATGATCGACAGGCGCGATCAATAACTATGCGTCGAAGCAGGGGTGGGCTAGTGAAAGCAATTACGCGTGTGCTACTAGTAAGTTCTATCCGCGTCTTGGGTAATCGCATATGCACCCCCTTCAGAACGAAAAAAGAGTTTGTGGATGACATGATGACATTGCATACCGCCACGCCTTCGTGTCCTGTACATATTATAATACACCTTCTGACCACTCCCGATCCACCAAATTGAAAACCTCCTTATATCACACCTGCCTGTCCTAAACTATGATGCCTTCCGACCACACCCCGTCCACCAAACGGAAAACCGTCCCGAAAAAATCTACACGCCTGAGATTGGTGCTGTGATAGGACGCAAGTCCGAGCTTCTCGTGAAGGATACGTCGAACACTGGGCAAATTATCTGAGGCGTCATGCAACGAAGCATAGCAAACATGATCAGCCTTTCAGCGCAGATCTTACACACGTGGAAATCCATACCATTTATGGATTGGGAAAGTTCCTATAGAGAGGGGATACGTTAAGCAATTCAGTGACCAAGCGAGACATCAACTTACGTCCGTGACCGGCGTCCCATCCACCGCTCGCACCGTGAACGAGCGCAACGAAGAAAAGTTCGCCCATGCAGCATTAACCAACATGTCCGCCAAGACGGATAGAGTGCGTTCCCAAGTATCTGCCAATTCAACCAGGAAAGACAGCACCTCGAGAGACTGTGGGATTTGCGGGAGGGCGCGATCCAGGTAGAAGACCATGTTTTCGAGTATTGCTTCCTTGTTAGCATGGAAGTGCAGTTCTGTGACGGCAGAATTGAGTAGCCAATCCTCTCCTTGGTCATCCGAGACTGAATCGAAATCCAAGAAGTCCATCGTAAATATGTGCAAGCATTCCATATCGACGGCCTTGATAGGCTCTAGATACGTGTCGTCACAGTTGACCACACTAAGTCGAGACAATTTCAGCTCCTTCTTGGGTTCGACGCCCACAAAAGGGGGGTCCGCGATCGAGCACGTATGGAACGACAGATCCGTAAGCGACGAAAGTGCTGCAATCGGACTCCAGTGCTCCGTGTCCACAACAAGGTTCGAGAAGTGGAGTTCCCGGATGTTCTTCATGAGCATAATTGTAGGATTGTACATCTCCAAAGGGAACGACTCGACCGCCAGTGAGAGGGCCATGGCGCGGGCCATCAGGTCCGTGAAATGACAAGCCCTCACTGTCTTGGCGAGTGCGAGTGCGAGAGGCCGCTCCTCTGTGATCTGTGTGCACAGCATAGATCCAAGCGATGCCTTGTAGTATGTACTTTCGCGGGAAATGGAATCAGAGAATTCTACCGACTCAAATACGCGTGGAAGGCAGATGTTGGCAAAGAACTTGCAGACACGAGAGAGTTTGTGGAATGTCTTGAGTTCTTCTGGTGGTAGACTTTCATTGGATGGGGTGATGGATTCAAAGACGCGAAGGTAAATTTCGTTCGGTATGACCGTTAAGACTTTTTCGTCTCTCCGTCGCTCGGGGGCTGAATAAAATCCAAGGTGAGAGGCAAAGTGAAAACATATTTTGAACTCACTGGTCCACTTGAGGAGAGACATGTCTACTGGACACTGATCGTACTGATCGATCGATGATCGATGTCGATTGATGTAGCAGGCTGTCACGTCAGCTGGGTTTTGATATTCCAATTCAACCTCCGCCGCCACGCTCCGAACGCGTGGGAAGTTGGAACGAGACTACAATTGCATCATGCATGACAAGTGGGTAACTTCGAGCAGAGGAGAGCAGCCTCGCGTACAGGTCCCCAGTGGGGAGATTGAGACATGGCGCACTGCCGTCACGGTGCGGAACCGCAAGCATGATGATAAGGGATCGGGGGAGCACTTCCCGAAGGCGGTCTACAGACGCGGCTGAAGAGCAGGCACAAAATGACGAGGGTATGCATGTGGAAATCCAGCGGGTAGCAAATGTACTTCTGGTGTGTAGATTTCTTTGTGCTTGTGAAGGTTGATCGTCGACAGCCACGATAGGCGTTTCATCGTCATATCCGACTACGTTCGTCTCTTCTCATCCACCCTCCGGTCCTAGCTCATATTCCACCAGATTTGCGTATTCTGTTACATAACCAAAAAGTCCCTCCACGATGCCATCGAGGCCTGCCGCGATCTCCCAATCCGTTTCGACGTCGAATTCCGTCCATTCACGCTCATGTCGTCTACCCTCTCCGCCATCGATGTAAACAAGGATCTCAGTCGCAACGGCTACCTCGCCAAGAAGCTAGGCAAGGAGCAGTCAGAGGACAAGTTCAAAGTCGTTGCAGACATGCTCAGAAGGCTGGTTTGAAACTGTATGTTTCCATTTTGCTCCACGTTTCGATCCCCATGACAATCCAATCCCTGATTCGTAGGGCGGAGGGCGGTGTTGTCTGCCGGTCGACCCAGGGACATAGGCTTTCTGTGAAAGCCTATCAGGTCGGCGGTCAGGTGATGCAGCAGGAGCTCAACTCGGCCATATTCGACAAGTGCTTCGCGAGGGGTGAGGATATCAGCAACGAAAGAGAAGAGAGAGTAAAAAAAATCGAGTCAAAATCGAGTGAAACACGGTCATTGCACCGGAAGTGCATGAGCGATTATTGAATCCTTGCACGCGTTCCACGTTTCGACCAGACTCGATGGCAGAGTGGCAGACGGATGTGATTGGGCCAACTTTCGGAAGATCTGCCAACGGATGTTTGTAAACCGGGGGAGCACGACAAAGGAAGAGGCGTACCTGGACATAGCATTCCATAGGTTGCACTCCATTCAAGGCCCACTTTCCGTCGATGATGATGAATGGTACGCCGTTGACGCCGTTTGCTCTGGCGGCTTCAACCATCTTTTCAACGCAATCAAGGGCTTCTGTGGACCTGAGAAATTCGATGGCCTCAAGGGTACACGAGCTTTGTTTTCTGGTCTGCAGGCTTTTTCGACGACTTCGCCCAGTAAGGTATGTTTCGACGTGTACACGCTCACAACCCAAACTTGAATGTATCAGTAGAAGTACCTCGAGCTCGTCTGGAAATCAAGGGAAATTGCTGGAAGAGTTGGTGTTGCAGGCGAAGGTTCCGGATATTTCAATCTAGTTTTTCCCATACTCACATACGTCACGTCACACGTGTTTGATGACAGACTTTTGTAGCGATCTACTCGATCTCGTGTCGCTAAAGTCTCACTTCAGCATGGGCTCTCGTCAAGTTCCTTCGTCAGCTTGCTCACAGTGGGCTTGCTATCCTTTGCACGTCAGTCCGTTCCACGAGCCGAGCACTGTGGCACATGATGCTGACGAGTGGTTGTGTATAGGATCCACCAGTCCTCTGGTGAACTGTTCCAGCTCTTTGATCGATTACTGTTTCTGCAGAAAGGTGGCAAAATGGTTTACTTTGGCGACATCGGGGGAATATTTAACGGCGATTGAATATTTCGAGAGAAATGGCGCTGCTCACTGTCCCGCTGATGCAAATCTCCGTGAGTACCGCCCCTAACTGTGCAAGAGTGTCAGCTGAGCATGTTGTACATAGGGCGGAGTACATGTTAGATGTCATTAGAGCTGGAGTTACAGGAGGCTGCATGACTGACTGGGGCCATGTTTGGGAAAACTCACCCGAAGCAATCGAGCTGAACCTGCAAGTCGAAAGTATTCATCAAGGACAGTCTAGGCCTATCATGGCTTCCGGATCTCACTCGGAGTTTGCAAGTTCTTGGGTGAAGCAACTCGCACTAGTCACTCACTGTGGCTTCGTGTCTTACCGGCGAAACTCCGCGTTGGTCTATTCGAAACTGTTCACCTGCGTTTTCTCTGGAGCGCTCATTGGATTTTCGTATTTCGGTACTGCAAACTCTTTGCAGGAATTTCGGGACAAAGGCTAAGTGTGTACCTTCTACGTTCTAATATAACTGCAGTGATCCGGATGACATTCCTTGATTTTACAGTCGTTATTTTTGGTCCTGTCATTGTGTGTGCTCATGGTACAGCAATCGCAGACTAAGGTCATCGAGCGCTGAATTGTCTATGAAGTCCGGGAGCATCCTTCAAGAATATACACTTGGTTGGCGTTCCTCGTCTCTCAGGGCCTGATTGAAATTTCGTTTAATATGCTTTCCATTCCCTTGTGCTTTGTCTGCTAGTATTGGTCCACTGGCTTTGACCGACGACAAATCTCATACCGGTTTCTCTTACCTCTTTTACTGCATCGTTTTCCCGTTATACTACACCACGCTTGCATTGGCGGTTGCCGTAGTCTCTTCCAATGCGATCATTGCAAATACGGTGTTCATATCGATGGCCTGCTTCACGATGCTCTTGTAAGTGATCCCTTTTGTCAGGACGTCTGGTTCGTATTGATGGATGCATATGATGCCCTCACAGTGCCGGTGTCCTACAGCCATATCATCTGTTTGGGTGGTGGAAGTGGAAGTACTACCCCTCCCCCTTTACCTACATCAATATATTATCGAGGGTCTATTTGGTCAAGGTGAACCCAATTACAGTGGCCCGTGTCACGAACACCACACTGACGAACACTCTTCCCGCATCCTATTCACTGGTAACCAGCTCATCACCTGCACATCTATTGAGCTCGTCACCTTTCAACCACCCTCAGGGATGAGTGCTAGCTGTGGTGCCTACATGAACCCCTTCATTTTCTTTGTGGGCGGTCCAACCCGGATGCGACCGCGCAGTGCCACTTCTGCCCCGTGCGATCGTCAAACGAATATTTGCAGTCATCCTTCAATATCTCATATGGAAACTACTGGAGGGATTTATATATCATTCTTGGATTCGTTGCCTTCAACGTACGTTGATTCCCTTGTCCTCTCATCACTCCAACTCCGTATTTTGACGCAAACCGAGACTGATGGTGGGTGTGATGACAGGTCTTGCTCATGTTTGTAGGCATGTTTTTCCGGATCAACAGGGGTACAGGCCTCAATTTGCCGGCATTAGTCGGAGTCAGGTGCATTCTTACCTCTGGATACCCGGGCTTTTTCTTTTGTAAACATTTCCCTCCGTTGTAGCGTACTGAGAGATGTCGGGAAGCTGGCCTCGTTATACGAGGAATGTGGAACAAACGTACTGTATGCTATTTTGAGCGTTCTCATTCGGTTATCATACTAACCAGCTGTCCGTGCAGCGTCTTCAATATCCTCGAGCTCGTTGTTCGCGTCATATTCGGGGTTCAAACTGTTTGTTAGATGATACGCAGGCTCGTCTTTGCTTTGATACTACTTGGTCAAAGCGATGCCAATACCACCTCGTACGCTTTGACAGTTGACGTGACGACGATGGTCCACATACCTAGAATTAGACTTCCACAATGCTTGGATCCACAACTCTGATGGACAATAGACGATCTCATGGGTATTTAATCCAGCACGTTCGGTCCCGTCTAAGTATTCAAACATGGATTCTCTCTCTCTCCTTGCTCTCACTGCTCTTCGCACCTCAGATCGCAAAGTTTCCAACGTTGTCGGCATCACCACCGCACGTGACACTGCCCCTGCAAGTGTTCATCCGCAACTTCAAACTCCCCGTCTAGAATGGATTCGCAGAAAATTGACGCCTTCTCCGCCCTCGTCCGTATTGGGCATCTCAGACCCGTCTACATATCCGCCCCCTCTCCCAGTAGATGACATGCAGGCACGCATCGAACACGAGAGGCGAAACGAGTCAGAGTCCATCGGACCTTTTGATCCCGTCACCTACTACGACTTTGATTCCAAGTACGATGGGTACGATCTTGAAGAGGATGACTACGATGATCTCGATGATGACGAAGATAGCTACGATAGCGATGGGGATGATGGCGACGCCGATGACGAGGACGAGGACGAGGACTACGATTCCGATGTCGTGGACACCGACGACGAGGACGAGGACGAGGACTGCGATTCCGATGTCGTGGACACCGACGACGAGGACGAGGACGAGGACTACGATTCCGACGTCGTGGACACCGACGACGGTCACTCGTTCATCTACAGGCCCTTGAACATGCCAATCGCGCTCCCGCAGCTACTCCACAACGTCCCCCTTCGTTACATCACCTCTCCCATCGACCACTCCCCTCCGCCATCTGAAGCCGAGACTCGCGTCCCCAGCCCCCCAATCATGCTCCTCCTCTACCCTTCCTCCGAGTCAGAATCAGAGATTGAGTGTGGTGGAGACCCTGACAAGGAGGAACCCTCTTGGGCAGGCCTCGCAGCGATCTACCAGCGGAAGCCGAAGAGCGCGCCGCCCACAAGGTCAGACGTAATGCCGAGCGCGAGCGCTCGAACGTCCTAGCCATTCTCGGACCCGAGGCAAGCTCAGCCCTCTGATTACCATCAAGCTATCAAACACAGCAATCATCATCATGATTCTCCCGATCGACACAGACACTCTACAACACCATTCGTTACATATATGAGTATCTGCACAAGTATGTATCGCCGCGCATAAGTAACTGTATTCTAGACTGTCACGCACATGGACACCTAGCACACACATTCCTTCACTAAATATAATCTCTTCATCTCCTTTATGCGCGTGTGATGTGATGTCGCCCAAAGCCGAGGAACATGCAGCAACGCCGTTTACTATGTGCACGGCTCTAGTAGTATCTTCATGTACTAGCTGGCGCTCGACATGCTCAAACAGGTTGTAGTCCATACGATTCGCCACAGGTTTGGTGGTACGCATTTCCATTCGCATTCCTCTGTGCATTCCTCTTGCGCTTAAACATAGTGTATCAACGCAAAGATATGGAATTGCTGCTGCCATTGCCTGAAGACCATCTGTGATTGAGTGGACAGTGTCACCTCGAGCCTCGCGTACGTAGCCTTCCAGGACTGGACGTGCTCGAGTGCCACATTAATACACCACGAACACTTGTTATCTACAATGTCCGTCCTGATTTTGCCGATCTGTTGAGGCGTTCCCGCATAGTCCAAGTAGTCGCCTTGGACTCGAAAGTAGTAGTCGTCAAGGGAGAGCAGGATCGACAAAGCGACGTCGTAGGGGCGGACCGTCTTCTCGTCGATGACTTAGTACGACTCGGGTACGCCGCAGAGACGCAGTGCAAGCGAGACTGGGATGTAAAAACTGTAACACTATGCCGTTTTGTATTGCGCGATGAACCCATGTCTACATGCGGCGTGTGATCAGGCATGCATGCGAGAGGGTTATATAAAAATGACAGACCTTTGGAAGGAGAATGTGCTCAAATCGACACGGTCCTCTGGGGCGGTAATGAGATCGACCAGCTGGCCCATCTCCGTCTGAAACGCTGTCTGGAGTGTCCGTCACTAATCCGCATTACCGAACGACGCGAGCAAAAGGGATGGAAACGAACGCACGTCGTGAAAGAGCTCCAAGAGATGGACATAGTACTATGGCTCGTGTCTAAAATGTCGCTTGAGGAGGTGATAGATGGAGCCTTCGAGCATGATCGCGTCGTTGCCAATCGCGATGACGCCAACGTCTTCGACGCGGTACAAACAGGGCTGTCCGCGACGAGTGATCAACTTGTCCATGATGTCGTCCGCCACGAGCAAGGAGGCCTATAGCTGTCCGCACGGGTGGTGGGCCGTGGCGAAGCCTAACATGTGATGAGTGCCGGTCGATCCCGACATCTAGCAGAAGAGCAAATGAAAACGGGAACTCACCAACTCGATACACCATCCCAGCGCAGCCGCCTTGAAGTACTTGTCGTCAGTCAACACCTTCCCTTTCAAGATCTCCGCCGGGGCCTCATGTTAAAGACGGAGGGGTCTGACAAGGTAAAGTGGACCACAGAACTATCCAGGTGGGTGCCTGGTAACTGGTTGGATCGCCGTTTCATACCAGCTGACGGGGGTGCTGCAGTCATCCGCTGCTTTTTCCGTGTAGTATCGTGTCGAGAGACGAAAGGAAAGCTGTCAGCGTTGATGAATGCAAGGTGTTTTGACTCGTGACAATCTTGTTCAGAGACTTGTCTCATCATGCAAGTACAGTATGGACAAGTGATTTGTTAGATCACCTACGTACTTATCTTCTCTGAGGAGAGTTTGTTCGTAGACAACGTTACACGAACTACTGGAAGACGCCTGCCGACCATTCCCCATCTACCAAACGGAAAACTGTCCCGAAATAATCCACGCGTCTGAGACTAGAGGTAGGACCAAGCTCACGAAGGGAAACAGGGACTTTGGGCAAGTTGTCTGATGTGACAAGTGCAAAGCAAATGTAAGCACTCCTTCGGTACAGATCTACCATCACGAGGAGGTCCATACCTTGTATAATTCGGGAATGCTGCTAGTGGGATGGAACAATAAGTGATCAAGAGACCGTACGAGACAACATATTGACTTACGTCCGTAACTGTCACTCCGTTCACGATTTGCAGTGTGAGCGAGTGAAGCGCAGAATGGTCTGTCCATGAGCTGGGATACATTGACATACTTTCCAAGATGTCTGCAGCTACTCCAGGAAATGCCAACGCATCAACCAAGAAACACAGACTCCTGAGAGACAGCGGCGCATCCGCAAGAACGTCTATCAGCCCATCAGTGTATGGAAGATCAGGATCCAGCAGAGGTTCATCCTCGAAAACACAGATGTGGAGGTCCGTGATAGGGCAATCACCCAGCCAAGCTTGCCCTTCGCCAGTGATGCACAAGTAATCCAGGGTACAGGTACGCAAGTACCGCGTATCGATGGTTGCGATGAACCGCTCACGTGATGAGCAATCAACCATACAAAGTCGGGATACCTTGAGCTTGCACCTCTTCTCGGGTCCCGCATTTGCAGAGGCATTCAACCAAAGACAGCACTTGTAGAACATCAGACTATCGAGCAAAGGTAGCGTTGCGAACGCGTTCCAGTGTTCCTCTTCCATGTGGCAATCACAAAATTGGACCTCATGGATGTTCTTCATGTGTGACATTGCAGCGGTGTGCAGCCTGCTCGCCGACGAGCCAAGGTCACGGTACCCCCAGTTCATGAAACGGCACAACGCCACTGTCTGTGCAAGTGCAAGTGCGATAGGTTGCTGCACGGCTATCCGTGCAGCCAATATGGAGCCATGTGACACCTTGTACGTGAACACGTCATCGGGTGACCCGGAGCCAGAAAACTTGACAAGCTCGTATACGCGCGGCAGGCAGACGTTTGCAAAGAGCCTGCAAACACGAGAGAGATTGGAGAATATCTTGAGTGCCTCTGGCGTTAGGTTTTCGGTGGGTGCAGCGATAAGGTCGAAGATATCGAGATATATTTCGTTGGGTATTAGTGGCAAAATCTGGTCTTCCCTCCGTCTCTCTGGGGCTGGGGCATTCGATCGAGTTGATGTGACGAAATATAAATGACATTGTGAACTCACTTGAGCACTGGAAGAGAGACATTCAGCGACTCAACCGAGCGCGAGCACGGCGAAGGATGGGGAGATATGGAAGTGTGTTATTCCCACGCCCTCCTATCTCTCTTGATCGATGATCGATGATCGAACGATTCACTTGAACCTGAAGATTTTTCTCTCACGCTCCAGCCAATCACGGGTAGCCTTCATTCAAGTTGCTGCTCTGACAGCCGTGATCGTCACGGTCGCGTTACTTGCAGCCATACTACTGGCTGTAGTATGCGAAGGCCCAGACGCTCACAGTCATGGGGGTATTGCACCCCACTGCCTTTCCCACCTGGCCCTAAACCCCTACCCATCATCGGAAATGTGCTCGGCATGAATAAGGACGCACCTCACCTACACGGAGTGGTCAATGATTTATGGTACGTCGTGTTGTACATACTGTAGTGGTCCCGAGGATGACAATGACACGCCATCTTTGAACAAGGCGACATCGTTTTCACTCGCGTCTTGGGTCAGAAAATCATCATATTGAATCCGGAAGAAGTCGCCGTTGCGTTGCTCGAGAAACGCTCGCAAAAGTACTCGGATCGACCTGTGATGTGCATTGTAGACATGTGTGTCCAATTTCTTGTTTCTCTTACAGCCTGGGCCCATTTCACTACCTTTTCTGATGCTGACGCATGCGCGAGCAAAGGTTCGGATTTGAAGGGTCAAATTCACTGGCGCGGTACGGGCCCACATTCAGGTTGCATCGATGATTGTTGCCAACTGATTCGTACTTGATCATATCGCGCCGCAATCGGTCCAACGCTACACGTCCATCTGTTACGTCCGAATCCCGAAGACGCACCCCGTCAACGACTGATACACGTCCTTCCTCGACGGCTGACTGGATTGGCTATGATGTAGATGCCATTGCAATTTGCACGAAACGATTGTACGAAGGGAAGAAAGGGGACGACACAAAACTCTGACTCACATCTTGCAAGCATCACTACAGTAACTAATTCGACCCCGACAAACTACAAACTATCTCGAATCTGAAACACGAACAAAAAAAGGCGAATCCTATCTGGATTTCCAGGATTTCACCTAAATCTGCCTTAACAGGAGACTCTAACCTTGGAACATTAATGCACGGCATACCCTGTCCCTCGGGCCTTCGGGTCCAGGAATATCAACATTGGCTTACAATGACTCCAAGACCAATCGATTGCGGCGCTCACCTATTTGCCCTGCTTGAGGCCTCGAATATCGGTGTTTATCTCATACAGATATAAGGCACGAGCTATGGTTTTGTAGATGGTGGTGACCCTTTTGATCTTGGCCTCAAACCGCTGCATCTGATGTTAACCAACAATTTGGTTTTAGTCAGAGGGCGTGCAGGCTTACAGCCTTCATCTCAGTACTGGTGGCTAGTTCCAGATGTTTTTCAAGTTCAGTGAGGTCTGCAGCAACCTGAGGGCCGAATTTAATGATACGTAAAATCTCACATGTCAGATAATATGGAAAACCCACGTATTTCCAAACCTGCTCAAACACGCCGAGTTTCGTCTGCATCGTAACTATCTCTCCCTTCAGATCCCCAAAGATGCCGTTGATTCCTTCTACCTCTTCCAGAGCCGATTGAAGTTTCGCTAACTCCTCCTTCTTCGCGTCCAATAGTTTTGACTTCTCTAATAAGCATGAGACTGAGCACAGCTTCCTCCTTTGACTCGCTGACAGAAACCACACCTTGATAGCTCGAGAATGTTTTGGCAGTCTTTACTCCGCTTGTTAACGCTAACCCTCCACAAAGCTGTGTCCAAGGATTTAGTCAGACGTAGATAGTATTGATACCAAGAAATAGGAGGCCATACCGCGGCAGCTAGCAATAGTGGGCAGCAAATGACCCCGATGAAGCACACGCCGCCCGCAGCAGCCCCGAAAAATCCAGAAAACGCAAGCGATTTGAGGGTCTGGATGATGTTATCCGGCATCCCTAGTACACTTCAAATCCATGCAAGCGTACCGATTTGTACAGGCTGTTGTTGAGCGATCGTTGAGACAAAGCAGCTCCGCACTGTGACAAAATTTCCTAACGTACTTATCAAGCTCCTTCTTGATGCCATCAATTTCCCCCCCAAGCTGTTCGACTTGATTGCGAAGATCGGCTTCCATGTCTTTCAATTTCTCAAATTCTTCCTGGAACTTGGCTATTGCCTCCCGAAGACTTTTGAAACCGTCGGACAGCTCCCGTGAATTCTTCTGATCTCGCTCCAGTTCCTAGCAAGGAGTACACGACGCCAAGGAATCATTATGAGCCATTATGGACCTCTCTGCCTTATAGGTATGGAAACAACCTCAAGATAGCAAGCAATTTCCTTTTTCTTGTCGTCAATCGGGTAGTTACCCATGAGCACAGGAAGAAAGTCTTCCGCAAAGTCTGACGCACAGCACGTATGAGCTGTTGAGACTGGTACCCAAGGTGCGAGGAGTGCAAACCTATGGCCGTTGCTCGAGCACGTCCGGCCACGCGGCGTGATCTCCAAAGAAGATCGATATAGGTCTTCACGGATTCAATTCAGCAGCGAGATAACATAAACAAGGAAAAAGTCTTACTTCATGGTGCTCTTGCCACATTTTTCCGAGCTCTCGGAGTACTTTCGCACCCGTCCCGTCGGACGACACGGTCTTCAAAGCTCGATCAAGACCACGGGCGACTTTCTTGAAGGATACGTCGATATCTTCCGCAGATTCTCCAAGTTTGGCGACCTCATCGCGGAGTGTTCGTTGTCCTTGTTCTGATTGCAGTACATCGTTGAATGCTCCAGCAGCTCTCTCGTATTCTGGGGGACTCGGAGTGTCGTATCTGGGCGGCGATAAGGACTGGAAAAGTGCGTCCAAGTTGTCTTTGGAGTCATCTTTGGACCCGAGAACCTGAGTGTCGACAGACATGATTGGAAGACACGTCGTCACAGAGGTGAATTGTTAACTTACACAGAGGCACGCAAGCGGGAGTCTATTTATGTAGTTTCGTGTGGATCTCCGATAAATACTGACTGGCCCAGTTAATGTCGAATTGAGAGCGCGGAATCTTCCGTGTGTGAACGATCCCCAGGGGCTGTAGTATTACAAGTCATCGCAACGACGGAAGACCAGGGCCCAAGTCCCCTTTCTATTTGATGAATCATTCGAACAGGTCGTGTGATCGGCGCCTAATACTCCAATTAATGTGAACCAGCCGATATCAGCACCACGGTCCACCTTCTCAACATTTCGATCACTGCCTTGTGACTGGCGTTGGCGTACGAGATGACTTACCCAAGACACGAGGCACTGATATGGAAGTGCAAGAACAACGGCATGTTCTGGGAAGGGAGCAATATAACGTTGGCGGAGTACGCATGTACTTTTGAGAATGACCTACATGTGCATGTTGATATCGTGAATGGACGGCGGTATCAGCTGCAGATACAGTAGTCGACTACGGGAACAACCGAAAAACGACCAACCAGCACGATAAGGTCAGATGAGTCCGTGTTCCGAATTGGCATAGACACTGGTGATGGCCTAGGAAATTGCAAGGCCCGGGCGAGGCAGGAGCTGCGCGTATATAACTTCTATATTGATGGGGTCTCCACTGCCCTTAGCATCCAGGACGCCGAGGGGGCGAGGGGGCCAAAGAGCGACTCGGATAAACCCCTTCCACAGATAGCATGGCATGCAAAAGCCATCTTGCACAAAATCAGCGTTGCAGGTCGAGAAAAGGTTTACGATATGTGGTGGATCTTGCAAGACCGACTCGGAGGGGGATAGTAAGGCAGTGAAATTTGCAATGCAAGACAATCTTGCAAAATGAAAGGCGACTTCTGGCTGGGTGAGGTGGGAGGACGCCCTGTGTTGATCCAGGGGTTTTCCACCAACTTCGGAATCCAATTGGGGACTTCAACTACACAGAACGTGCCGGTATAGCACACCGTCTACACGGTTCCGAGTCACAGGGCGTTGCGCCAACGAGGCCCATCCGTCCCACTTGCGGCAATATATGATCGGGATTACAAAAAAATGGTGAGGTCACCGCCTATATATGGGCTTAACTTGAAGGCCCGCCGCCCAGCCTGTTCCCAGGAAGACTGGCAATGCCAGCGTCAAGATATCATATCAACTAGGGTATTACCCTCTTATTGCCAGTGTTCCAGAAGTTGGAGCCTCGTAGGCTACAAAGTCCGAACATTGATATTCACGGACGTCACTCAACGGACTCTGGGCACGTTCCTCTATCGAGCACAGTGCTCTCACGGTTTTGGTCCCAACTTTGGTATTGGAGGCTTCCCTGAGGGAGTCCCCAATGCATTTGAACCCTAGACCAGCTACCGTATTTATGCTCAGTCTTTTCAATCACTACTAGCCCCATACATTTCCTGCTTGCTGAACACAACCCCGGCCTGCAGAATGCATACCAGCTGCTCGCCAAATGTTGCCCCACACACACCCAGTGACGTTAGCGTACTCGTCGAGGAGATTACATCCTTGGTGGACAAGGTCAATTCCATAGACAGTCGTTTTATCGAGGTCAAGCAGCGAATCCTGGTCAAGATATTACCCAACGACGACTTCGCCCAGTATCACAAGGTATGTTTCGACGTGTACACGCGCACAACCCAAAGTTGAATGTATTAGTAGAAGTACCTCGAGCTCGTCTGGAAATCAAGGGAAATCGCTGGAAGGGCTGGTGTTGCTTGTGAAGGTCCCGGATATTTCATTCCAGTTGTTCTCATCCTCACACGTCACACGTATTCGACGACAGACTTTTGTAGCGATCTACTCGATCTCGTGTCGCTAAACACGAACTCATCCAACTTGAAGGAAAAGAAAATCCGAGATCTTGAGATTGCCATGGGGGTAGGTGCAAGATGTTGCATCCCTGATTCCCTATGTCCAACTCGATCTGCTAAAAATGTGTAGAGCTGGCGCACAGACGGCGAACAAGAATCACAGTTATCGCACAACTTTAAAGAGTTGTCCAATAAACTGAAAGCATTTCGCACCGCATTTTTCGATCAAGTAGCAGGTGCAAGTGCAAGTGAGACAATAGATAGGTTACGCTCTGAGATTGATCGACTGCGTGCAGACATTGTGTGCATGGATGATTGGTCAGTGTGCCTCCTTTTGTAGCCTTGCTGCCATGCTAAATTTCTCGGGTCAGTGGAAAATCAATGGTAAGATGTCACTCTTTTTTACACTCCCTGATCTATCATTTACCGTCATTGCTAGTACCAACCACTCTTCCCGGGCTGGATACATTCGTGGTCCACTTACAAGTCCCCACACTTCTTCGGTCTCATAGAGGCATCAGGACAACACGGTTCATCCTTTACTTACTTGAGAAAAATAGGTTGACGAACACGTTTCTGACAGTTACCTCCAAGGAGGATCTCAGGTCGCAGATGTCTATTCTTGAAGGGAATCTTCGTGATATCCAGCTCGTAATCGACAAACGGGACGATATCTTAGCTGAGGTCGATGCAATAACGGTCGATATGGATTCCCTTGCGAGTGAGGTCACTAGCTTGAGTGCTATACTCAATTTGGTATTTACTGCCCTCGCTTTTTGTGGTTCCATTGTTCCCTAATGTCCATTATTTTCGCCTGGAAGATGACCTCCGAATGCACGGAATTATTGGCCGTGATGAGATCCGATGCACCTGTGGAAGACCTTGTTCGTCCCTCTGTATCCAAACACATGTGGAGACTCCAGGGCGCGCGGATAGTCGCGATGAGGAAGGAGTTCTCTCCGATTCGGAAATCACTTGCAGCGTATGCCCGAGCATAGAAGAGTTGACACAGGTAAGACGCTTTGCCGACAGGCGCGCTGGTGCGTATTGTCAATATGGGTACTTGGTATTGTCAATACACGTCGGCACATGCTATCGTATCCAAGGGAAAGATTTGGGAAATTGTGGTAACAACAGATTTCGAGAAATCATCTGAGGACATCGATGGGTCGGGATGGAATTCCTCAAAAGTCAAAACCGGCACTGTCAGGAAACATAGAAATATCATTTATGTCGACGCTGCTTCGCCGCGAGACGGCCCAACGGGCAAGGGACAGCGAATTCAGTGGCCAAGAGCAAGAAAGATGCGCCACTCCGCTTCTCACGCATAACTAAATCCTGGGCGTGGCTCGTGCCTCAAGGCCTCACCTTGCACAGGTCACCACATGTGCATGATCGTCTAGTTTACAAGTCTGAACTAAAGAGACTTTCCTCGTGCCAAGGTAAGTAGACGACACTATATGAACTACAATGCGCCCTCCAACCACTCCCCGTCTACCAAACGGAAAATGGTCCCAAAATACTCCATGTGTCTGAGATTAGAGGTAGGAGTAAGCTCACGAAGGAAAACCGGAACTTTGGGCAAGTTATCTGTGATGTGATACGTGCAACGCAAATGCAAGCACTCCTTCAGTACATATGTAGCAGTATGAGGAGGTCCATAGTACCTTCTATAATTCGGGAAAGCTCCTAGAGGAGGGATGGAACGATAAGTGATCAGGAGGCCTTACGAGACAATAGATTGACTTACGTCCGTAATCGTCATTCCGTTCGCCATTCGCAGCGTGAGCGAGTGAAGCGCTGGAACGTATGTCCATGCCTTGGGATCCATCGACGTGATTTCCAATATCTCTGCAGCTACTCCGGGAGCGGCCAACTCATCAACCGAGAAACGCAGCGTCCTGAGAGACTGCGGCGATTCCCCGAGAACCCCGATCAACCCCCAGGTGTACAGGCCCGGGACGTCCTCCGGGTCCAGCAGTTCATCCCTGAAAACACAGATGTGGAGGTCCGTGATGGGGCACTCACCCAGCCAAAGCTGCCCTTCACCGGCGATGCACAAGTAATCCAGGGTACAGGTGCGCAAGTACCGCGTATCGATGGCTGCGATGGACCGCTTAAGTGATGAGCAATCAACCATGCAAAGTTGGGACACGGCCTTGAGCTTGTGCCTTTTCTCGGGTCCCGCATCTGCAGGGTCATCCCGAAAAAAGCACTTGTAGAAAATCAGACTCCTGAGCAAAGGCAGCGTTGCGAACGCGCTCCAATGTTCCTTGTCCACGTCGCAGTGCAGAAACTGGACTTCACGTATGTTCTTCATGTGTGACATTGTAGCGGTGTACAGCCTGCTCGCCGACGAGCCGCGGTCACGGTACCCCCAGTTCGTGAAACGACACAACGCCACTGTCCGTGCAAGTGCAAGTGCGATAGGTTGCTGCACGGCTATCCGTGCAGACAATATGGAGCCATGTGACACCTCGTACATGGGCGCGCTATCGCGGAACGTGGAGCCATAAAACACGACAAGCCCGTATACGCGCGGCAGGCAGACGTTTGCAAAGAGCCTGCAAACGCGAGAGAGATTGGAGAATATCTGGAGTTCCTCTGGCGTTAGGTATTCGGTGGCCCGGGGTGGGGCGATGAGGTCGAAGATGTCGAAATAGATTTCGTTTGGTATTATAGGCAAAATCTGGTCTTCCCTCCGTCTCTCTGGGGCTGGGGCATTCGATCGAGTTGATGTGACGAAAATGATATAAATGCCATTTCGAACTCACTTGAGCACTGGAAGAGAGACATTGAGCGAAGACGGAGCGCAAGGACGGCGAAGGAGTACGTGTTAGTAAAGTTCCCACACCCTCCCATCGTCGCCATCGATCAATTCGACAGAATAGTTATACACCCCCCC
>JBBPNI010000379.1:0-24646 GCA_038091135.1 Leccinum fibrillosum | reverse complement strand
CACGGAGATTCCTCGTTCCTGCGGGGGACTACTTTCATGCAGATCAGCATTGAATTAGAATGTAGCTGAAGAAGGGGATGATCGCCTGGACCTTCTTTCTAAGACAAGCCCTTTCGGGTGCTTACACGATCCATCGCAAATGGAAAAATAACCCCTGATTCGGTGTGACTGTTCAACAACTTGAATTATCCAACGAATGAAGCACCCACTGTCAGATATTCATTTCTACGAGAAAGGTATCTGATTGCCTTTAGTCATGATTGCACTTGCGGATCACAAGGACAAGGGGAGTTAACGCAACCTACGCAACCTACGCTCTGCCATTGCACACGTTCTCACTCGTGGACTCCAAAGCTACGATCGTTCATGATTATTCGGAAGGGCACAATATGTAACACATGCGTGCGGTTGAAGGCTGAGTGACGGACCAGAACCAGACTGTCGCGGAGCTCCACGAAACTGAGTGGTAAGTATGCCCAGCATATCGATGGGGGTCATATTTCATTTCACCATGCTACCTGCCAGAGGCCTGGGAGAAAAGCATAGTATCGCCTCAGTACACAATAGATCGATTTGACTGCTCCACGGGATTCAAATATTCAAACCCGTGGCTCAAGCGAATCGATACGAAAGAATGCAATGGACTCAGAGCAAGCACCAAGTCAACTCACCGCCTCCTATACCGGCCATCATTATCTTCCCAAAGAAATGTTTCCTGGCGGTTGTCGACGAGCCATGCGTAGCGCATACCAACCGGTCAAACGAAGCGCGCCGTCCCGACGACTTTACATGAAATGCAAACCTCGTACTCCCATTGCCTCTTCTCCTCTGGGGGAGTCCAAGGAGGAGCTTCTGACATAATTGTTGAGGGGGGCGATGACCTTGATGCACGAGGTGGCTCACACATCACGGTCAAAAATTCTGAGTCGGGAAGATAGCATTGAACCTCCACGGAGACGTCGGATCGGTCGCCAGATATTCGCCAAAAAATCTATGAAAGGCAGAAGGTCAGCCAAGCCATATGGATTAACATCCCCTGGTTCGTGATAGAGCACTTACAGACTGTGGCAAGTTCAAGGAGCGGACAGGTGTTGAGAAGACAACCGTTCGGCTCAAACTGCTTTGGACTCAGCCTCGGCACTCGCCGCAATTCCCCTTCGAACACCCGTGTGGCGGCCATGTGCACGTGGCAAGCAACCACTGGCAATGCAATCCAGCGAGGACAGGAACCCTCAACGATCATTTCCATCACTCTCAGGACGGATGCTCGCGATCGCGGTGTCCCTTCAGCGTATGAATGTATGTCAGAAGAAGTATCGGTTTGAAGCTTTCTGTGGCCACCGCAGTTGTGTTCCTACCTGACCAAGCGCGCTGGCGTGACACGATCCACGTGGGACTCGCCCAATCGAGGAACAGCATCTGCTTTCGATAAATGGCCTTCGATTGGCAAACCCATTGTGGGTACGGATACATACACAATACTATACGATTCAGAAAGACGGAAACAAAAACAGTACGCACCAGAGAGAGCTCTGCATGGACCGTGACAAGAAACTACTATGAAAAATGAAACGTAGCCAAGTACGAATACGAACTGAAACGAAACATTGCAGGATTCCAAGAACTGCTAGTACCTAGATCCATTCACCTCTTGGAGAGGAAGAATAAGTGAATACAACATATCGCGAAGATGAAGAACATACCTCATGGGTATCACCTCTCAAGTGCTACACCGGCTCGCTTATTCCAAGGAGGCCATTACTCTGAGGCCGCATCTTGAACTCCAACCGCGAATTCGACCTCGCACCAGCAATAAGCCCGAGGCCTCTCAGCTCACCTACCGCGAATCCTTTGTCTGATTCGCTGAAATTACCACCGAAGTATTGCCCCCAAGTCTCTTGCCAGACGAAGATTCACCATGGCTGTCGACAGCACCTATCCCAGTTCCAGCTTCCGTCGACTCTCAATGACCGACATCGCCACGGAAGTATTTCCCCCAAGTCTCTTGCAAGACGAAGATTCACCAATGCTGTCGCCAGAACCCATCCCATTTCCAGCTTCCGTACCCTCGGTAGCGTTCGACTTCCCAATGACCCTGTGTAATCGCTCTGTCAGATTCCGACCGAACGCGCCTTGTTGTCAAGTCATCACTCTCGCCCCACGTCGTCCAGAGTTCCCGAAAATTCCGTTTGATCCAGGTATCCCAGCCATCGCCAACCGGATTGCGCAAGACGCGCCCCGAGTTCTCCAATATCGTCGTTTCGTCTCGTCATTTGCACCGAATCTCGTCACAGGAGTAGGTCGTTACGATGCCGCACCTTTAACGCAGCCGCGGAAGAAGCGAGAGAGTGGCACCAGATCGTTCAAACCAGGCCCAGCCTGTGCGCGAATACCACGCCGTCGCCACCACCGCCCGCAACAATTCCGTTTCACCGCGCCCAAAAAGGGCGTGCTGGAGAACACGGAATTGTGCAAGCTGATGAAAAAGGAGGAAGGGGAAGTGGCGTTTTCGTTCAGGAAGTGGTGAAGTGGTGGCTTAGCGGATATACGCGCTGCTGGCGATTTCTGATCGATTTTGGTGCGACTACGGTCTGTGTGCAAAAGGCGACGAGGTTGTCATAGGGAAAGGGAGATGATCGATGATTGACTTTTTCCGAGAGACCTCAAAGGTATAAGCGAATCTTGTCGGTGGTAGTATCGACGTCGCCAAAGGTCGGAATAACGGTCGAAATTTGGGATGTACTTTGAAGGGGACGTTGAACTCCGGGGGATTGAGGTGCCGAGGGATGTCATCAGGAAACATGGTTGCTGTCTTTGATCGGTCGGGTCTAGAGTTGGCGAGTGCCCAACGGAGTCGGTGGTTATTTGAGGCTGGGGTGGGTGTCACTTTGCTTGTCGATGGGCCCATGGGTACGGTCTTCGAAAGCGGGAGACGGAAGGATTGTGTGGGATACCTAGCTACTTTCTCGACTTGGGTGAAAGTTGGTGGTCGGAGATATCTTCGAACGGTGTTTGGAAGACATCGCGAGGGGCTTGCGGGAGTGACTACAGGGGTTTGTGTCGGCCTAATTGAGTAGAGAGGCGTGGGAGGAGGTGAGAGTGTCCCAAACATCACCACACTACCACACACCACCCGTTCCATGCCACGCAACGGTGACTCACGCGCGACTGGAGTGGACGTCGCAGAGCAATCCAGGCGCGGTTTGAGCACTCCGTCACTCTTCCGTGCTCCTTGAAGCATCTCACGTGTCGAATTGGTAGGTCCGTTGATGTCCTTGTCGATGGGGGAACTAAATAGGTCTCGAATCTTCAGCACTTTGGCGCCTATCCTCCTGATGCCGGACTGGAATACGTGCTGCAGAGGAGACATGAATGTCGGGGCGGTATCCACGACTTTGTTGCCAGTGTTGTCGGAAGCCGTCTTGGTCGATGACATGGGTTCGCTGCTCGTCGTTGTCTCGGGCGCGGAAATGAAGGGGCTAGTATCGTCCCTCGATGGAGATATCATTGTTCTCGAAACCTTGTTGGGTGGCTCACTCCTCACCGGGCTGTCGGCCTTGAGCACAGCTGCCGATCCAACGACCTTGTACTCTGCTTGACCTTCCGGTGTCCCGACTGCCGTCGAGCATGGCGACGACGCTGGGAATATGGGAACGAGTTCAAGAGATCCAGGCAAGTCTTCTGGTGTTCCTTCGACGTCAGGTGTCGTTGCGTCACTTACACAGGAGGACATATCGCTGAGAACCGACTGTGGCGTCGTGAATTGTGTTGTGCTCGCATCCAAGGCAATTGACTCTGTCTGCGATGGGGACGACGATAGATCTGGAGAAGACCAGTCGACGTGGGAAGTTGTCTCCGCTGCATCGTCTGCCGATGTGATCTGCGTTGACCTCACTGCTGGTGGCTGACTGCCAGTGAGCTGACTTTCCTTCTCCCTCTGTGCAGTCGGCAATGGCTTTGGAACAAATGTCCCCTTGTACAAGGAGGGGATTGTGGACTCGGAATGAACTCGGCGTAAAGGAAGCCGAATTGGCACCACCACCGTCTCGTTTCGCGCGGGTGTAGGCATCGGGTCAAGCACTGGGTGGATTGAGTCCTCCTGCTGAACGGCGATCAAAGCAATACCAGGTCTTAGCACGTGCTTCGTCTGAACTTGACGAGGTTGTCCTTCATTGCTCCCAACAGACGTCACGCACGCGGAGCATCGATAAGCGCCAAATGCAGGAACGCATCCAGGTAGATGCGGAGGTTCGTTCGTTGTCGTACCCCGTGTCGGTTTCGCCTGTCCTAGACACCCACCGGCCAGGTCGCCTTCCTTCGACGTAGGTGCCGTGATGATCCTCTTCCGTGGTGGTGAGGCGCATCCCGGCCCCTTCGGAGCGGCGGTCGACTTCCCGGCTAACTTCCACCTCGGAGCATAGCGCTTCGTATTCAAGCTACAGACCACGAATAGTCTGGATCCTATCATCTTCTAAGAATGCAAAGTCAGCTTCATGAACGAAAGCCGTCACAGAAGCGTATGGTATACGTACGGAGGGCTGCGGGACATATTTAGACCTGCCTTTCTGCGGCCGAACCTGCTTAATCCGCTTCGCGATGGGTTTCCACCTTGGAGCATAGCGCTTCGTATTCAAGCTGCAGACCACGAATGGCCTGGATCCCACCACCGTCTAAGGACGCGAATAAGTTACGTGAAACGAACGCCATGATGCAGCGTATGACGTGATGTAAACGACGTACGGAGTGCAGCATGCGCCTGAAGGTTCGAATGAGGATGTCGTTGGGGCTTTCTGTCGTCGATGTGGACATTGCTGGAGCGAGGGAGAGGACGAGGACGAGGACGGGGAAGAAGGGAAAGCTAGTCCCATTCATAGCGGATGACAGGATTTTATACCATTTTCAGGGCCTAGACCAGTTGGAACGCGGGCTGGTGATGGAATCGACTGCTGGTCGGAAATCCATTCGGGCTGGTTAGCGGCTGACTGGCCCGGGTGCAAATCGACCCAATTAGTAATCGGACCATACAGGGTGTGGTCGGGCAAACCTGACAGGAAGTACAGTATCGACGAGACTAGATCTACTCGGAGTGATTTACTAGTAGTTACTATCTCGCTGATCATCCAACGAACTATCAAAGAACAGGGCCGATGGGAGGTGCCTTCTGATTCAGCTATTCGTGAGGGGATCGATGAGGGTCAACGCAAGTGACTTTGTTTCTAGACTTTATTGGGGGAATACATTTCTAAAGATGACGACGGCTGCTGTTCTTCTTGATCTTCACCACCTACAATGTACTAGCGCCCTACCCTTACTATCTCATGGCGCCGTAATCACGACGACGGGGCCCCCTGGGGTGGCAGAGCGCTAGGCGGCGTAGGCACGTCCTCGCTGATGTCACCCTCTTTGGCGCCCAAGATCTCCAACAGATCCTTGCGTCCAAACATGTGTGCTGTCTCTATCGCCGTTGGCTTCCCGAGCCTGGGATCGGCGCCAGCGAAGACGAGCGCGCGGACAATCTCATCGTGCGCCTTGAAGACTGCGCCTGCGACGATGGACTGACCGCGGTCATTGAGGCGGTTTGGATCTGCTGTGCGCGCGAGGAGGGCCTTTGTGAGATCCGTGTGGCCGGCGTAGGCTGCGAGCATGAGGATGGTGTTGCCTGTATTGGCGTGATCGATCGATCGGGGCGATCGTCGTGCGTGAAGCCGTCGTCGTCGCCGTGACCAAAATCGGTGGGGAGATCGCTGGGAAAGAACGAGATTACGCACCCTGAGCGTTGGTGAGATTCACGGGAAGACCTGCATCGACGGCTTGGAGGAGCGACTCAGCGTTGCCAGAGCGGGCCTCATCGAACATGCGGTGCGCAAAGTTGAGCGTGTCTGGCGGGAGCGAGGCCGGAGGTACGCTAGTCGGCGGGGGCTCGGCGATCGATGTCATCAGGGTTGGTGAGAGCTGTGGTGCAGGTGGCGGTGACTTGGATCGGACATTGGAACAAACCTTTACCACCAACTTCCACTAACCTCATATATCATAGATGTCTCTCTTCAAAGGGTCCAGTAAGTTCACTACGCGCTTTCGTTCCGCTCCTCAGTTCAACTTTTTCGCCGTCTCGTCCAGCCCCGGAACGACGAGGGGCCGACGACAAAGTCCTGCCTATCATCCCCAACGAAATATACCTCCACATCTTCGATTTCATCGCCCCATCCACTCCAGATTCCCCGCTTTTTCTAGACGAACGCAATACGCTCCGAAATCTCTCTGGCGTTTGTCGATTCTTCGCCAACATCTGTCTCCCTCGCATATTCTGCTCCGTCGAGTTCTCCACCTCGAAGGGCAGCTACGAAGCGTTCATGCTATGCGGACAAAGCGCCTCAAAGCAGCCTCTTGCACTTCCCCTTGCCAGATTAGTCAGGTCCTGTCGTTTCACCGATTGGTGCAGTGACGACCCAAGTTTTGCGGAAAACCTTATCGACACGCTGGTGCACATGCACAACCTCCGCGAGCTCCGTTTTTGGTATTGTTTGGTGGACACGGTATGCTGGAGCGCGATCGCGGCGCTCCCTACGCTCGAGTTTTTGTCGTTTGAGCATTGTACATTTGAAAACGAACCCGAGGAGTCAGAGGAGAATGTCAAGGTGGAGGTGAAGGTGTCCCAACTGCGTGTGCACCAGTGCTTCGATTACGATCAAGCCAAGGCATCCGCGGACGTGACACACGTGCGCGTTCTCGAATGGGACCTGTCCTACGGTTACCTGGGGCACATGGATTGGCTACTGCGCCAGGGCAGGTCTGAATCTACCATCACGGAGTTGCGCCTCAGTGCCACCACGTCGAGATGCTATCGGCTCGGGGAATACGAGATGCACACACTTCCCCTGCATGCTCCACAGTCTCTCGAGGTGTTGTATTTCGCGCTCGGAGTGTCGTTTTCGCGCAGGATTGCTCGAGATATCTTTAGATGCATGCTGGATGATCCAGCGTGGAGGAAGAACTTTTGTTTTCTTCGCTCGCTGACGCTGAAGACCGTCATACCGGATTTGGATGAAGTAAGGGTGAGTCGGACTACATGTGACCTGGTCTTGTATGGTCATTTGATAACTTACATACCATCCTTGTACTAGTTCATCCGCAGACGGACCATAGAAGGTATGTATATGGGTTAATCCAATGCCAATTGTAGGTCTATACTGAAAGACTGCTCTTTTATTTGAATAGGATGGTCAGACGACCTGGCTGAAATTCGACACATTATTTGCGACGAGCTTGGTCCCGCTTTTACCAATCTCACGCACATAGACTGTTTCGGGACGGTTTTCTATTCGAACGGTCAGACGTGGACAGATTGAAGTAGTGAAGTGCGATGGTAATTGGGTGCGTAATAACTTTCCTTCGTCCTTTGAAATCTACATACCAACTTCAGACATCCAAGCTGTATTCTCTCTCAAGAGACCTCTTCCTCAAACATAACCGTGATTGTTAATGAAAAGTGAAAAGAGAGGAAGGAAGAAAAGCGCATATCGGCACCATATAGTCTCCCGACACTCTCGAATTAGCCTCCTGTACCTGCGTGTAGGCGGGCCCTTACAATCGTTTCTGCTATCCTGAACGACTATTGTATGTCAACCGTACGGACGCTGTCCATCATCTAACTCAGTGGGATCAATATTGAGTATACATCGGAACTTCGAAAATTTTCAGACTTTCAAAGGGTCGGTAAACTCCTGCAGACCTGGTCTTTACTCCTATCAGCTATGAATACTTCCACGTGTGAGATATGTTTCTCTTCAGGTGGTCCAGTGAGTTCACTACTCGCTTTCCTTCGACTGCTCTGGCTCAGCTCAACTTTTTTGCCGACGCATCCAGCCCCGGAACGACACTCCAGCTGCGACAGCGTGGAAAGAAACGAACCGCTCTCCCTCGACGCTCTGGTCGCAGTACCGTTTCGGCCACTGGCGCTAGTGGGACCTCCCGATTCATCCGGAAAGGATTTTCGACGCGCTGGCCCACATCAACTAACGGTGCCATTTTATAGTACTTGCGGTGCAACTCGAATTTACTTAAGTATTGAATGACTGGGATGTTGGATAGTGGACACTGGACAGTCTGGGAGCACGTCGAGCCGGATAACTGACGGATGCGGTCACCGTTTTATACTTCCCAAGAGGGGCGCGTCGTTGTAATTCACACCTCATTTAATCGGCTGCATTCTCTCTTGCTCTTCCTACGAAACGCAGTGATTAGTATAACGGCCGGAAGAGTCGGCCGAAGTCGTTTTTACATAAAGGGGTGGTTTACGTAATGCCCTTTTACCAACGTTTTTCACCAAGTACCTATGGACCCAAGTACTGATGGATCCCCCGTCGAAACGAACGAAACTGGACCCACTGTCATCCTCAAACAAAGAGAATGTCGAAACAAATAACGACGGTGGTAGCCCGGAACAGGAGCACTGTACAATTTGTCTGCAATCTTTTCTCGACAGAGCAATTATCCCCGTGTGTGCACACGAGTTTTGCTTCGAATGCATCCTCTTGTGGTCAGGTGCGTGTGTACGACGAATTATGTGAGCAAAGCTCAATAATGCCATCTTAGAACAATCGCGCAAATGTCCACTCTGCTCGCGGTCGTTTGACAATTCCTACCTCATACATCACGTACGGTCCCAGTACGACTACCAGAAGCATTACCTTCCTCCCTCTCGGTCGTCTCCACCACCACTACTGACAGGCGAGTCTCGCGCCAACGCGCTTAGACACACCCGACGGGAGCGCCAGTGGGGTCGTAGGCAGCGACAGCAGCGCGAGGAAGTAGACCGACTCGAAAGAGCGATCACCAGACGCCGATGGATATACCAACACCACATTTATGCCAAGGTCCGTTCTTCCCTCTTTCCGCTAGTCTCAAATCGTTGATATTCGTTTTACAGCACGTCGCTTCCAATCCGTATACCCGCTACCGCCCTTTCCCCACTCCTACACAATTCGCTGCTTCTCCGGATCTCATCAGCCGCATGACGATATTTCTGCGCCGCGAACTGCGCGTATGGCCCAATCTTGACGTAGAAGTGAGCTTTCAATTTTTCCTTTCTCATCATCCTGTGTATGCCTCGTGTTGATCCGACCTTTCATTTTCATTCCCGCCCGATAGTTCCTCACGACATACACTATATCGCTCATGAAATCGATTGACATCCGCTCCGAATCTGCCGTAAAATTGTTATCCGAGTTTCTAGACCTCGACGCGCCGTACACTGCAGGCGAGAGGCATGTCAATGCCGAACATTTTGCACATGGTAAGTCCAACTTCTGTGCCGGTCTTGGTGGTTCTGACGCCGCATCTGCTTTAGAGATTTATAGTTATCTTCGGAGTCCGTACCGTGACCTTTTCGTGTATGACCAAACAGCGCAGGTATGTCTTTCCCTTGCTTTCCCGCAAATGGTAGTTGACGCACCGACCATCCAGTATGACACCCCTCCAGAGATATCCCCGCCACAGGAGATCGAGAGGGGTAACCGTTGGAGCGTGGAACCCTCACCATCCCGCCGGTCTCGGTCTCGGTCACGTTCCCGATCCAATTCACCTTTTGTCCCTCATCGTGAAAATAGTCCAACATCAGCAATATACCGTAGAGAAAACTTCGCGGCGGATCACCGCGAAGCTAGACCGCTCAGTAACAACCACTCCACGCGGAGTATTCATCCTCCTGCGAACCGTGACCGTTCCGACGGCGTTGAACATATCTTACGGAATCCGCATTTGTACACTGGGGATATAATATGCCCAGAGACGTCGGGTTCCACGGCTCTGGGCAAAAACCAAGACACCGGATCACCCGTCTCGTCACATCCCCGAAGCGACGGAAAGGGGAAAGGGCGAGAGATACAGGAACCAGTTTCTGAGACGACCCCAAAATTCGATGCACTTGGAGGGGATAGCTCAGTGATCACGCTGGTCGTTTCTATGTCAGATGATGGGGCAGATTACGTGGATCAAGTTGGTGGAGGTTCTTCCGCGAATCCTCGGGCGTCACGTAAACGCCCGGATATTCACATTCATCCTCGTAACCGTACGTTATCGGGGTCTGTGCAGGCCTACCTCTCCAACCCCGCTCCGCCTCGGAATTCACAAGCCAAGAAATCCAAAACCTTTGCTTCAGAGCTGGAGCAGGACAAACGGCCAGGAGAGAGAGATACTACCAGCTTGTCCGCGACGAACGCGCGTCCTGCTAGTCTCCTGCTCCGACTCACCGACGGCCCAAGCGGCCCAGATGTCGGCAACTTGTCAGTGTTCCAAAAAGTGACTACCGACGAAGTCAGGATCAGAACATCCGAGCGCCAACGGTGTGGATAGCATTTACCGTGGGTCGTGCGCCCTCACCCATGCCCATCCGACGGAACACGGCGATCGCTCTCTATTTTTTTTTCTTCCCACTGGCAAGGGGTACTCGGTTCTTGGACGTTCGCAGGCGCTTGGCTGCGCTCTTGGATTTCCCACCGGAATCTATGTAGTAGGCGAACATCGATGACAACGCCGAGTCGGATTGCCTGCAAGGGAGCGGTGTAACGTGGGGCTCTTTGGTCACTCGCGTCACTTCGGACCGGTTTTGGTTGCAGTGTACCTATCCCCAGGTAGCAGGAACACGGATGCAGGTTTGCTTGGAAATGGGAGAGAGACGATCAGGGGGTTAGACGGGGGGCCGTCGGGTTCGGGAATGGAGAGATACCCGAGATGGTAAGTTGTAATGTGCGTGGGTGTACTCCATCAGGTGCATCATGAAAGACGATGGCGGTGGCGGTGGCACACGATGGGAAGTGGGAAGCGGAGGGGAAGGGAGGATGCGACAAACAGGACAAATAGGCACAAGCGAGTGGCGTCGGGAGTGAGGAGCGGGATCAGGTGGCGCGGATGAGTGGAGCCGGACTCGAAGAAGAGGGGGAGGGAGGTGGATGTGTGCATGGGCGACACTGTTGACCCTCCGTCGTCCGGGCGAACTGCGATGGTTGGGACGGGCAGCGCCTCGAAGGCACCAAGTCGAAGTTGACGCAGATGTCCGAGGTGTCTGGCATGCACTAAGCGCGATCCTGTCGATGCAGGATGACATGGCTCTCTCTCTTTCGTCCGCCGTGTCTCTCTCTCTCACTGTCGTGTGCCTCGATTTATGATTCATAACTATGATTAGGATTATGTCTGTCTGTCATGCGTACGTACGACGCAGCCTATCGTCCCTTCAATGAAAGGCACTGACCCATGTACTGCCAAGGCACGAACAAAAACGTCATGGTAATTGAGAGTTTTGCTGGCATCATTTCCTGTCGAGCGGTTGCCTTGTCTGCGGGGGAAGGTTCAATGAACAAACACCGCCGAATGAATGTGGGGGTTGGCCTTGGACAGCTTATAACTACCTTGACTGATTCCTAGTGTCACTTGGACACACTGTTCGTAGCGACGGTCCATGAATCCAGAATCTATAGGTACAGAAAATCCAGATCGATATCGGTTGGAAACGAGGCACGACGTCACCGGGACGGGCGAGCCGCTGAGTATGGGCGAGTATGTCATACGTAGAATTGCATTATTTCCATTACGATTATGAAATCGGGATATGTTGTCGTCCCGACGGCCCGACTCGGACTTACTACTGAACGGTACGGGAAAGAAAGACTCGGAGGAGACAAAAATATCATATTGGCGTGTTCAATTGGCTGTATGGTGTCGAACGTGGTGGGATACGGGATATGGCATACGGAAGAAATAAACAAATAAATGAAGTTCCAGTGTTGTGCGGAAACACAGAACGTCATGATTGGAAACCCCATTAAATTGAAAAAAAGGGACGGGAACGGGATTGGAGTCTAGACCGGCAAGCTGCTCGTCCAACGTATGCTTACTTATTGGCGTGTCAATGTGGACGTCAGTGTACGCTGGTTGTATTTATCCAAGCACATGGAAGATCTAGAATAAAAGAAGTCGACTCGGAGATACAAGCTCAAGCCTAGAAGTCTTAGACCGCCTCAGGCAGGTACGGCCGGCAAAAAAGTGGTAGGAAACTGTAACTTGAATACAGTTCATTACCTATGAGAATATGTATGTAAAGGTGTAACCCACGGAGCGAACCATTGTTTCCCCCGAGGTCCCCCCCTTCCCGCCTCAATTAATCAATCAAACGTTCCGCACCTCGGACTCGGAGGTCAATAGCATGCGTGCCACACCGACGGCTTAGGTTCCTGACATTACACATGATGCGACATTACGAACTTGACAAGTCATTCAGGTGGGTCCTCTTGATTTATTTTTCCCTCGTTTGATTTATTTTCCCTCGTTCTTTGATGGAACCAGGAACAAGACCGGACACGGTCGAATGCTGTATATCTACTTGTACTCATGGACCTACGTAGTACCGTTAGCTAGGAGGAACAGAGACCGAAACCCGTGTGCGCCGAACCCTCGGAACGTCTCATCCTCGCATGTGACCTCTTCTACTTCTCTTCTCTTCTCTTCTTTCTCTTCAAAACATAAACAGAAAATTTAGGCGCGGCTATCAATGTAGTGTTTATTAATATACGATCATTCCCGTAGCGTAGCGTACCGATAAAAATACGAAGGATATGAAAAAACAATGGAAAGAAGGATCAAAGTGAAGAATGAAAGGAAAAAAAAAAGGAGAAGCAACTTGGAAAGGTTATTACGGAATTATAAAAAGTGACAGATGCTACGGTTCTCTGGTGGATGGGGTAACTTATTACTAACTAAAGGTATGGTCATGGATTACGTTGTATAACAGCAGCGATAAAAGGAAGGGATAGAGAGAAAGAGAGAGACGAGTCCGAAGGGATGGGATGTGAGCAACAAGACAACACAGTTAAGCGAAAGCGATGGAGAAGAGGGAGGGCCGGGAGCGACGAGCGGCGATTAAATGTAAATATACGTGGGTGCTTATGTGGTAAAAAAAAAGTGTTCGCGACCGAGAGTGTGTGAGGCACAAGGCAAATAGCGAAAACAAACAAGAGATGGAAGCAAAGGGGACGAAAAAAGCCGCACGCAAGGCGAACCGCAAAGAAAAGAGCTAGCTTACCAAAACACGCGAGAGGAAATAGTGATATAGGAAATAGAGTGGAGAAGACTGGGGACACGCATCGTGATGTTGTTTTCATGGAGGTTGCGTAAGAAAAGGAGTGTCAGTTCGTGAACGCGGACTTTGTGAATGGACGATGGTGGGTTATTGCTGTGTGTCAAGTGGTCATCGTGCGGTGGTGAGATCATCGTCTAACTTCGTCCGCGTGCCCAGACGCCGACAGCCGCTGACTCGGGCCTCGAGGCGAGATCACAGTATTGCGCGGCGAATGTGGATCCAGCGGCGTAGCGCGGGGCGGTGGTGGGTCACTTAAAGATGGGTAAAATCGCCCACTACCATCTCCGGCGGGAGAGTCGTTGCGCTGCGCGTGGTCGTAGGCCCTACCGACGGGAAAGCTCGTGGACCTCGCCGATCCAGACCATGATGCAAACTCGGGACGGGTGTAGGGCGAAAACGTCAGGGGGTCCCACTGCGGCTTTGGTTGGAGCGCGAACGGGGGCGGGATGCTGAGCGATCGAGGGGGGCTGCCCGAGTCGATAGCGAAAGTACGGACGGACGAGTCGTGACGTTGAGCGACGTTTACAAGAGTGCGCGATGAAGGGAGTGATTGTGGCGGGAAAAAAGACGTTGCCTGCTCAGTACTTTCCAAGGGACTGAGGCTGATGGGGGGAAGCATCCGAGAAAAGCGGGGCGAAGTCTCGGCGTGAATCGCTTGGGCTGGATGTGGTTCAAGGCCGCGTGTGTGACCGCGAGAGTCGTGTGTGGTGATGGGCTCTGACCGAGGAGGAAGAAAAGGGTGCCGCGAACTTCCCGGAGAAGTTTTGGGCACTCGGAGTGGAGGGTCCCACTCTTCGGCGGAAGAGGGCCCAGGATGTCGGGTAGGGGACCAGCCAGGCATGCCTGGTCCTAACAGGGTGGGATTGGAGTCGTGCGATCCACGTGGCGTGCGGTGAGGAGAGTGAGCGCTGCTGGTGCCTGAATGGGGCATCTCGATGATGGCACCACCGGCCGATGGAGAGGCAAATGACGACGAAGGGGAAGGACCAGCAGGAGTCATGATGGGAAAGGGACCAAACTGAGGAGGACGCGTCAACGGGGCCGATTCGGCCTGTGGGCGTCTCGCCTTTTGCCGCTGATTCTAAACGGGCGGGGATTAGCAACACGGCGATCGAGTGGGACGGAAAGATACCGACTTGGAACCAGATCTGCGAGAGACGTCAGCATGCGGTGCACAGATCAATGAGCTGGACGCACCTGTACTTTTCGTGCGCTCAAGCCTATTTGGCGTCCGACTTCCTCTCGCATGGCTGTCGTGGGGAATCGGGACTGGGAAGGTATGAGTGGGAGGAGGGCGAGCTGTGCGGAGGCAGCGTACCTTTGCTAGGAGTGCATGGAGGACGGCAGACTGGTGAGGGGTCGTGAGGGTGCGAGTGCGCTTCTTCTTTGGAGGGGCGGTGGTCTTGGGTGCGGAGCGCTCGGACTGCTGACTACGCTCTGCCTCTGTCTCGTTATCTGCCATCCCACTCTGGTCGGAAGAGTCGGAGCTGGAAGAGGCACGTTCTGTGGTCATCTTTGCTGTTCTTGGTCTTTTAGTTGGCAGACCAGGGCTTGTTTCAGGCAAAGGATGTGAAGTGGGATGTGAGGGTGATATGGAGTGGGAACGAGGGACTTGAGAGTCGTATTCGGGGAGTCGTGAAGGCGTCCGAGGGCTATTTGATGCGAGAGTAGTAGACATTCGTTTGGGAATAAACAAATAAGGAATGCAGGCAAGGATTGTGTGTGGTTCAGAAGTTCAACATCTGCTGTGATACGTTCAGTTCAGTGCAAGGGTTCATTAGTAGTAAGATGTAAATGACAAACGAACCCGCTGAGCAAGAAAAAAAATCCAGGAATAAGATTAAGCCCCCACCCAACTGGCCGGCGTGTTGTCACCGAAGTGAACCAGCCGAATCGATCAAGGCGACGACTCGGACGACGACGACGTTGAAAAGTTGTGACAGGGCTGTCAATTACACTAAACTTCGCGCGCTTCCGTCCAAAATTATCCTCCTCGTCCCTTTCGTCATTTTCGTGTAAAACTTACACGTGTGAGGGCGGCCGTTAGCCGACATGACTTTGTAACACCAGCGGTAGCGAGTACATATGTATGGACCGATCTCGTTTAATTTGGTCGTCTTGGTCATGGGAAATGACCCTGGAAGATCATAATGGGCGGCGCACAGGCTGCCCACTTGCTGACTAAGCTTGATTGATTTGGCGTGAAAGTTGAACTTGGGGGGGTTTCGGTGCTTACTTCCGCCATTAATTATTAAACGTGTCGATGACAGCGCATGGGTCGTCCACTCGGAAGAGGTCCTACTACTCCTTATGTAGACACGTTCTGCCAAGAGGCTCCAGGATTCTCAAGCAGCACGCGATGTGTCAGCCACAGGGTGTCATATCGGTTGACGTCTCAGTTCGTGCAACAAGGGTTCGACTGTTTGAACTTTGTCGCGATGGATCCAATGGACACAGGGCAACATTCGATAGATCATACGTATTTAATATGCGCGTGGCACCGCACAAAGTTTGAGGCAAATTGAGTGCGCAGCAGTCACCCATCATGACAGGCAGTGCAAGGTATATTGATTGGACGAGCCTCGTGATCATTTCATTTTACGTGGCTGAGTGACACTGGAATGATCGAATAGATTCCCCGGATGGTCATCCGATCCATCCCGACATCCTAGCGACGGCAGATAGGCTAATCCTTCCCCATCCATCGAGCGAGTGCGCACGAGTGACGGAACTGTTTCAGCTGAGTATGTGTGTTGCCTTGGTAGCTACGCCCATGAGTACAAAGAACAAGAGGGACGAGACCCTTCTTGCTGCAGGGTTGTCATTTCGGATAACTCCGAATCGTGGCTGTGCTGTCTCGTCATGGGCGCGACTTGTGACTTACGCCCTTTTGTCGCTGTACCATGTCCTATTTTCTCCCTCATTTACCCTCTGGCTGGCACGTCGACGAAGCCATCAAGTCAGAAGAGGACCGCGTCGTCGTCATTCGCTTCGGACATGACTGGGACACCCAATGTATGACCATGGACGAGACACTCTACTCTGTCGCTGAAAAGGTCCAAAACTTTGCTGTCATCTACTTGGTCGATATCACCGCCGTGCCGGATTTCAACAAGGTGCGTCGTCGTCGATGCGTGTTCGAGTCTTGTTCCAGACGATTGCGTGCAGATGTACGAGCTGTACGATCCCTGCACCGTCATGTTCTTTTATCGGTGCGTGGCCAGTGGTCATCGATCGATCTTGTTGATCGTGTGCACGCAGGAACAAGCACATCATGATCGATCTCGGTACCGGTAATAACAACAAGATGTACGTACTCTGTTCTTGTGGCGTTTCGCATGGCTCATACGTGCAACCTTTAGAAACTGGGCCATGGATAACAAGCAAGAGGTCTGTGTGCACACTACGTCTGCTTGGCTGTCTGTTCACATTCGGGCACTGCTAGCTGATCGACATTATCGAGACCGTGTACCGCGGTGCCTCGAAAGGACGTGGTCTCGTTGTTTCGCCAAAGGGTCCGTATGGTTTCGTTCCTCCGAGCGTCTCTTACGTTGTCCCGCAGATTACTCGACCCGGTACAGGTACTAGCCTTCTTACTGTAGATCGAGGAGCATGTACTCGTAGTAGAATTAGGGCCGGCATTCTCGTGTTTTTGATGACATAATCACTTCATTGTTAGTACTCGCCAATGTCGACCAACTTGCTACTACTCCAACGCCATGTCGTCCGTCGCACCGAGCACAGCCGCTTCGTCACCACCGCCCAGCGAAGTTCCAGCCATCCAAGACTCGGAGTTTAGCACGCGTCACGTATGTTCCCCCGCTCCTCGGTTGCTTTAAGTACCCCCGCCTGATGTGACTACAGACTTCGATGGCCCCAGACGCGCCAGATGTCGAAGACGAAGGAGAGGTGGATGTATGCGCGTTTTTCTTCGTGTCCCTGGTCACCCTTCTCACCCCCCGCTAGGACGTATTCAGCGAAAGATTCGCGCGCCTTGAACGTCTCCTCGAAAAATCCTTTACCTACTCCAACCTCCTCGGCGCGCAGATGGACAAGGAGAAGCGGACGTCGGCATTGCGCGCTGCGATGCGCGTCGCACCTGCTCCTGCGTCTTCGGAGCCCGGTGGTAGTACGGGTGCGCGCAAGCGTCCGACGCGTAGAGCGAATAGACGGCGTGCTGCAGTCGAGGCTGAGAAAGAGCAGGAAGATGAAAAGGAAAAGGTGCACGAGCAAAAGGAGGAAAAAGAAGAACAGGAGGAGGAGGCGTCGCTCGACAAACCCGCCAGCACTGTACACGGCTCGCGCCCAAACTTTCTGCAGCCGGCGCTAGTGACGGGGGCGAAGCTGAAAGACTATCAGCTCGAGGGCGTCGAGTGGATGGTGTCATTGGACAAGAACGGCGTGTCGGGCATCCTGGGTATGTATTTCGTTCCAGTTTGCGCAGAATGTCACTCACAAGAGATTCGATTTTGTAGCAGATGAGATGGGGTTGGGCAAGGTGCGTTCACCCCTTCTCTGTCTGTGTCTATAGCTGACGTGGCGAACCAAAAGACCCTTCAAACTATCGCATTCAACGCGCATCTCCGCGAACTGGGACATTTCCGACCGTTTCTGATCGTCTGTCCGCTCAGCGTCATACACAACTGGATCGACGAGTTTCGTCGCTTTGCGCCCGCTGTCTGTATTTTTACCTCTGTCTACAACGTGCTGTAGAGTTGCTGACTTTGAAGTACGCTGTTTTTGCAGATACCTGTGTGCATGTACCATGGCGCGCCCGCCGAGCGTGCTGAGCTGCGTCGCACGGTCATGCGTGAGCCGGACGACGGGTCTGAGGCGGTGGCTGGACCGGGGGAGCGGATCATGGCCCCGCGGGCCCAGGCGTCGCAAAAGGGAAGAGGTAAGAAGGGAAAAGGCAAGCCCAAAGCTCCGGCGACCAAGACGCGCAAGCGCCGCAAGGTCGATACGGACGACGAGGAGGAAGACGAAGAGGACGAAGGACGTATACCCACCACGAGTGATCATTCCCGCTCGGCCCTGCCGCCTCAGACAAAGGAGACGTTCCCGGTCGTCGTGACGACGTACGAGATGATCATCAGGGACCAGGCGCACCTGTCCAAGTACAACTGGGGCTACATCGTTGTAGACGAGGGACACCGGCTCAAGAATATGAATTGCAGGCTGATTCAGGAGATCAAGAAATACCCGAGCGCCGGGCGCATGATTCTGACCGGCACGCCGCTCCATGTGCGTTTGTTTCTTGACGATCCCCTTGTGTATGACACGCCTGTGTTCGCGACTCACAGGTGTCCTTTATTGTAGAACAACCTGGCAGAACTATGGTCGTTGCTCAACTTTATTCTTCCGGACATCTTTGACGACTTGGATACCTTTCAGGAATGGTAAGTCGTGCGGCAACTATTCATTTCCCCAGTGTGTCATCGGCTGCGGCTGGCCCCCCTTGTTTTGTGTGCTTCGCTTCCTTGCTTGTCACCTTACCAATCCTTTCACCTATGTATGACAACTCACGTTTTACGTCAACCCATCGACATCGTCGTCGTCGTCGTCGTCGTGGCAGGTTCAATCTCGGCACGCTTCAATCCCAGCTCTCGCCCACGCAATCAACCCACCTCATCTCCACGCTCCACGGAATTCTGAAACCTTTCTTACTCCGCCGACTCAAGGCGGACATCCAAGGTCTAAACCTGCCACCGAAAAAGGAGTACGTGATTTACGCACCGTTGAGCGTGAGACAGCGGGATTTGTATGACGAGATCGTGGAGGGTCGGATCCGTCGGTTTTTGATCGAGAGAGGGGGGGAGGTGAAGAAGGAAGAGGACGTGGTGGACATGGATGCGCCGAGGAAATTGAGAGGGGGGAAGCGGAGGCGATATGACGTGGATGAGAGCGATGACGAGTATTTCGAGCGGATGGAAAAGGGGGAGGAGGAGGAAGGAGAAAGGGTGAAAAAGGAGGAAGACATTGCAGAAATTGGGAGACAACACCGGGCGCGAGAGAACGGTGAGTGCGAGAGTCCATCGGTCGATGCATGATCCTGATGGAAATGAAAACCAGTCAAGGGTATCAACAACATGCGTCTTCAGAACACGGTGATGCAGTTACGCAAGGCGTGTTCGCATCCACTGTTGTTTAGGGATGGAACGGAACCATTGCCAGAGACCATGGAGGAGCTGGTGGATGCGAGTGGAAAGATGATGTTGCTGGAGCGACTGCTGGACGAACTATTTCGTACGAAGCACAAGGTGCTGTTGTTCAGCCAGTTTACGACCATGCTGGACATCATTGAGGTGAGGCTTCGCTATATCTCCAGTTAAGCCCGTTACTCATGAACGTACTGGTCACGTGATGTTATCGACAGACATGGGCGACGAAGCTCAAGGGGTGGTGTATCTGCCGTATCGACGGGTCGACGAGTCCGCTGGAACGACGGGAACAGATGAACGAGTTCCAGGAAGGAGGGGAGAGGAAAGATGCTCCGGTGTTGTTCCTGTTGAGCACACGTGCTGGGGGGCTGGGAATCACGTTGACGGCTGCGGACACGGTCATCTTTTATGATCAAGATTGGGTGAGTCAATTTAACTTGAAGAAGGGTGGGGGTGACGTTAGGTCGAAGAGAATGGGGCGTTCATGACGTTCGCCGTGCCCCATAGTCGTATCAGGGAGCGAACAAGCGCTGATGGTGTTCGATGATGGTTCTAGAACCCGCAAATGGACGTTCAGGCCCAAGACCGGGCGCATCGAATCGGACAGACGAGGCCGGTATTGGTGTTTCGATTGGTTACTGCGCACACGATCGAGACCCGAATCATGCAGCGTGCGACGGAGAAGCGCAAGTTGGAGGCCCTGGTAATAGCCAAGGGTAAGTTCTTTATCTGTTCCCCGCGGAATGAAGTGGCGTTTTAACGAAGGTTTGCGGGGTTTGGTAGGGAAGTTCAAGATGCCGGGACAGGTTGGACGCAGCAAGGTGGACAACATTGCGGACATGGCTGCTGCGCTGTTGAAGCTGGAAGGTGATCATATCGAGGTCGTACCTAAGACACGTGAGGGGAAAAGGGGGGTTTTAAGCGATCGAGATCTGGGGATGCTTTTGGATCGAAGCGAAGCTGTGTTTGCGGACAGGCGCAAGGGGTGGTCGAGCGAGGGACAGGATGGGACACGTGGAGAAGGAGAAGCAACGGAAGGTGGAGGGGGTCGAAAGGCGGCGTTTGCAGTATACGAGGCGCCGATGCATGGCGGGGACGAGCTGGTGGCGAGGATTATGGGGGAAGAAGTTGCAGAGTGAGTGGGGTCACGGGTGTCATTGATGATGACGCACTGCGACGGGTTCGGACCGGGCAGGTTCTAATAGGTCCGGTCAGATGGGAGTATTTTGCTGGCAACTAATGTGTGTGTTGTGTCCAGCAGACAGGGGTGCGACCGGCAAACGCCGTTGCTTGTCCCGCTGACAATATTGTGCTACGTCAGAAGCGTGCGAGTTCATCGTGCCATTTAATCCATCTTTCCCCCTCTCACTGCTGCCCCTTCGATCTCTCTCTTCGACAATGCTCGCGCCATCCCTTTGTTTCTTGTCTCTCCCTAAGCCGGATCTACTCCGTGGCTTGGTCGGCGTCGGTCCATGCTTGGGCCACTCAGATGATGACTTCAGCGCCACCCCCGCACTCGCCATCAAACGCGCACCGCCGGCGGGGCTCCTCGATCTACCGCCCGAGCTTTTGACGGCGATCTGTCTTGCATGCATGGACGATCATGGTCGTGATCGTGATCGTCGACATCAAGATTGCTGCACGGTCGTTTGGATGCGTCTGGTGCATGTCCTTTTCTTTTTCTTTTCTTTTTTTATGTCTTCGTCTTCGTTATCGACCTCATGATCGTCGCGTGCATCATTTCTCTCCCATGCTATTCTACTTTTGTTTTTCCTTTTTTTTGGCGCGCTAAACGCTGACGCACGCCCGATTCCCCCCTCGCTTGCTTGTAGGTGTGTCGGCGATGGCGAGACGTGATCGATGCCTCGCTCGAACTGCAGTACCGTATCGCGCTCGTGCGGGACGGTATGACCGATCGTCCGCCCACGAGCGTATGTCAGCAGGCACAGCAACAAATGACGTTGACCGACCGGCTATCGCGCTTGCGCAGATTACGCGACGCCTGGCGCACGCTCGACTGGACCCGATGTGTGACGGTGCCGATCTCAGGGCCTTGTTGCGCATACGAGCTCGTGGGCGGGCTTTTCTGCAAGACGCAACCACAGCGCCTACCAGGGAGTCGAGCAGGCGCCGGCGCGTTTGTGAATACGTTTGCCTTTGTGGATACAGACGAGGAGGAGGAGGACCCGTTCATGCATGGTATCGATGATGAGAACGAGGATGCTATTGAGAACGGCAACGGCGACGAGGATGTACATCACGTGTTTGGCTCGCGCACGCTGTCTGCGACTTGGCTCCCGGGGATGGACGACGGCGGTCGTACGGAGGTGAGGGAGGACTTGGGGATCCCGACGCGCGATTTTGCGATGGATCCCTCGCAGGATTTGATGGTGCTGTTTAAGAGTGGGGAGGATGCTACATTGTGCGTGACTATCCTCTCGGCATCCGCACACTACTGACAAAATCTGTTGGACGATGGTACAGCCCGATGGCAGTCATTTTTGCTGGCACGCTCGAGTTGCACGTGCGAACGATCTCGACAAACGAAGCGCATCCAGGGGCGAAATCACCAGTGCTGCGCACGCCGGTGTTATACCCAGTCACGAGCGTATGTGTCCACATCGCGGATGATGTGGTTGGAGTGATGTACTGCATCGATCCTGCGCGACCCCGCATCACTGTCTGGAATTGGCACACAGGCAAGCTGGTCGTGGTGCGTGTTTTTGTTTCGCCCGTCCTACTTTTGCCCTTCTCTTCTTCTCGCTCTTGGCTTGTGCTCACTTGCTGTGCGGCGTGGGACAGGATTGCAGCGGTACCCCTCTCCCACCTGGGACGTGGGATTTTTCGTTTATCAACAGCCGCGCGCTCTTCGTGACGAGCAGCCATGGCAGCGGGTCTCTCGAGCTCTTTTCCTTTACATGTGACCGTGCCGACCACGACCTCGATACCAACGCCGACGTTGACGGTGACGGTGACACTCCGACGCCGACACAGGCCGAACCGGCGCTAGGACTCGGACAGACCGGCGCCTCGCGCATGACGCACGTCGCGAGCCTGCGTCTCCCTCCCGTGCACCCCTCCGTGCGCATGCTGAGCGTGGCGACGCACACGGGCCCGTTCATGGGCGGGTGTCTTCCTGGCAAGCCGTTCATGGCGAGCAACGAGGAGCGCATCCACGCGCTAACTGTGCAGTATATACTTTTGCCCACTCCAAACGGGCCGGTGACGCGTCCGAGGGTGTGTGCGTTCGTGCATGGGCGGACATTGGAGGGGTATTTGAAGAGATATGGGGCGAGTGCGGGTGAGGGTGCGAATGTGGCGGTGACTGCGATGGTGGTGCCGTGGTCAATGTGGGGACCGAAGCATGTGCGGATGATACACCAGCACGTCGTGTTCCAGTGGTTGAGGTGAGCTTCTTTGTCATATCGTTTGGCGTGTGAGCGAGATCGACGAGGCGTTATCAGATATGTGCACGGACAACGCGTTGTCATGTTGTTGCCAAACACGGAGTCGGGAAAGAGCACGATTCAGGTTCTCGATTTCAATCCTTATACTATTTTCCACGCCGATGAAGATGAAGAGGATGGGGAAGGGGAGACTGGTGGGCCCCAAACTACGAGCGGCTTCTTCGCCGAGCGCGTGGATTACCCGACGCGACTAGACATGTCGCACGTCTTTACGGACGTGGTCGAGACCGGGTTGGCGTATCGCGAGGTGCGTCGGGAGGTGCGGGGACATTATTCGGGGGTGATGATCGACGACGAGCGGTTGGTTGGGTTGAAGGTGTGTCGCTTTGTTTAGTTGAAATGATGTGTTGCGCGGACTGACCTTGGATTTTCAGTATTCTGCGATCTTGACGGGGGACATGAAAGAGATTGACGTGTTTACGATGTGATGCGGGAACGCAGGAACGATTTTGCTGCTGCTTTTTTCTTTCTTTCTTTCTTTCTTTCTTTCTTTCCTCTCTTTTCAGCCTGTCTCTATCCATACCTTGCATCCTTATGCCCGTGACGACACACAAGAAAAAGAAAAACTCAACGTTGGCGATACCTTTCTCGTTATGTTTGCATCGTCTCTTGATTTTCTTGCTTGTACTATAGGCAACGCAGCATGAATGTCATATTGTACGTTATATCTCTGCTTCTTTTTGTCGGGCGTCGATTGCTCGATTGTAGTACTAGGACTATGGGGGTCGAATGTATATCTTTGATGGGTGGCTCTATCGTGATCGGATACATTGATCGGTGGATCGAGTCGCTTCGCCGGGAATTACCTCTTTGGTTTCCGCGCAGCTCTGCAATGGGTGTGGCAAAAAGTCCTCGGATACGGGGAGTCGAACCCCGGGCTACCGCGATCAACCGTATTGAGTTGAGAGGCGGTAATGTTAGCCGTTACACCATATCCGAGTTAGAAATGCTTGCCAAGGCGTTGAAATGGGATGCTTCAAGTCTCGTCGTTGAACAACAACTGAAGTTTGTCGTTCATCTCATCCGAGACTCGGACTTGACTTCCTTGACGTCCTCAATCATAGCCGATATAACGAAACTTGATTTGATATGCTATATAATTACGACCATGCGCACCTTGCAGTGCTCAGCAGGGACGTGCTTGCCTCCCAGGTGCAGTGCATCCTGAGCGTCTTGCCGAGTTCGACAGCCGCGCGTAGCTGTCGACAGACCAATCCAGATGTCGCGCGGGGAGTCAGTCGAGGGCCGAGGCCGATCTCACCCATCCGACGCAGCGGGAATGTGTTGTCGCTTCGAGCCTGGGAGAGCGTGTCATGATGAGCTGCAGCCTGCGAAAGGCGACTCGGAGGACTCACATCGATCGCTCGACCCCGTCGTCGTAGTAGAGTCTGACAAACAAGCGCATGAACGAATATTCCCCGACTCCGTTGTCACGGCCAGAAACGACCCATCTTCCTGCAAACTCATGCACACGAACGTTTTTTCTGTTGTTTGTTGATTCAATTCAAAAATTTCGTTGTGACTCGGCGTGTGCGCACGCTCCTAGAATTCGTTCTTGCGAGCCTCGAATTGATGTATTGAATGTGTCTTTCATCTTGAAGAACATATTAGAGTTGATGGATGTGCAGGTTCATCCCCAAAGTGCCGTCGTGCTCCCCACCTTCATAACATCGTTAATTCCATCATTCTCATGAACACATCAACATTATGTGTTTCACTCTCCTGAGAACTTCTGTTCTTGGTTGGCAGTCTCACTGCAAAAGCATCATCCATATTGGATTCAATGTGATTACGAATTTGTTGGATCTGTCGCGTTTGATGGCGAAGCATTGAACATTATTCATCAGCCGGTTGGTGCTGTTCTGTCAAAAGAGATTGAACATTTTGCT
>JBBPNI010000378.1:0-24653 GCA_038091135.1 Leccinum fibrillosum | reverse complement strand
GAGAGGAGTGGAGCTGGTCGGAGGGGTGGCAGGGGTCCATCCGGCTGTTGCCGGGTTAGGTTTAGTAGCGTAGCCGAGCATTGTCGGTCGTTGTCCCTTCTTCTGTAGAGCGCCTTCGTGCGCAGGGCCATTCCCTCTGTTCCTCTCCTGCCTGGTCCAGTGATGATTGGGACGACGAGCCAGAGGAGGATATGGTAATAAGAGATCGATGGGAATGAAAAGGCGAGTCTGACCAGAATCGACGATGATACCGCTCCGGTTCTTCGGAATGGGGGGAAGCGGAAGCGGAAGTACGAAGGGGAGAAGAAGACAGCACCAAGATCCGGGAGGAACCGTGAGACACCTGGACTCGCGGTGCGTTCCGTGCTGATCTTCCAATTCGCATGGTATTTTCCGTTGGACAGCTTCGTGCGCGACGTCGTTCCCTAATTCCTTGGTTCACTTGTCACCGCCCACACGCGCACGCCCGCGGTGATCTGACTCAATAACAAGAGAGGACCGATGTCCGAGCTCATTGTTGCGCCAGCGAGCACAAGCCAAAGTTCCCCGCCTTCGCCGCCTGCCGAATTCCAATCAACGCTGCGCATCCTCAAAGGCAGTAGCGCCAAAGGTAGTAGCACCGAACCTTGTTTCCCCAAAGATCGACGGTGGTGTGGTGGTAGGAGTCGCACTGGATTTATGGTTTGGTAGGCATCTGTGTCGCTGCTTTGGACTCATTATCCTCGCATGCCACCGATGTATTGGGCAACAGATGACATGCAACGAGTGGCAGGAGCTTGCAATCTCCGCACCTCACCTCTTTTAGGGGTCGTACCACTACCTTGCCCTAGATGGTGTTTGAGATGACGTGGCTTTTGGCTTTCAGCATATATTATGGGTTCTAGCGGTCGCATTTCGTGTGTCTGATTGCCAATGACGATTACTACTGGGATTCCTCCCGGTCAAAGTGTCCTATTCGATTAGACCTGGCCACAGAGTCGAATTGCAAAGCTCCAGGAGACGGTGAGTCGGTGACTGCACTTTACTAACCTGGCACATTCATAGTATTAATTTCTTTCTGTTTGACAACATTGTGAATAGATTGATAATCATAGAATTCCGTGTGCTAGATGAGTGACACGAACTGCGGATGTCATTGAGAAGAGAAGAGGAAAATGACTGACAGGGCTGGGATGTTACCGCCCAGTTTCTCCGCCAACGGTACATACTGAGTGTCTTGACGCGATCTGCTGTAGCGAGCTCAACACTTAACCTCTGCTCGCGTTTTCTCAGCCAGCTGCTGCTCCCGGCGTTTTCGAGCGAGGTAGGCACGGCCGTCCCGGCTCGTGCTTTCCCTTCCAAGGACCTCTGAAACCCAAGGACCGGTTTCGGCAAGCAACAGGAGAGATATTGACCCGACGTACTTTGGACCCTGGATAGCGATGCCTGCGAAGGCGCAGGGAGATGAGCGGAGAGATTAGTCTGAAATGATGCAAGAGGGGAAGGAGCTGACCAGTGCATGGTTCACCGATATCATCGCAAAAAGACTCGCCAGGGCATATACGACATCTCCGTGGCAACGTTTCCGGTCGCTCCAGGGAAATAAGGACGACTACCGAGTCCGCAGACCGAGGCATCGAAGGAGCGCAATCCTAAATCGAGCGCAGTGAATATGTTTGCGAGTGCGGTTCCGTTTGTGTCGTGAAACTAATGGAAACAGTCACATGTCCCGCAAGTTTGCTTTGGAATTCTTGGCCTCCTCCAGCAGGGGTTTCCGTGCCTGTCGTATCCCCCAGGCTGTTCTCATAACAACCCATCTGGAGCAGCTCCCTTGTGACGTCTCGCACTCTACGTGGGTCCACACGTCCAGAGTATGGACATGTGATGACGACCGAAACATATCCGCGTACTTGTAGCCCTTTGTCGCGAGCAGCTTAGCGCCGCAGTCACGGGTGCCAGGCGAGCCAAGGATTCCGCCACTGTGGCATTGGTAGTATTTGCTCGCGAGAAAGCGTCCGTTGCGGCGGTGAATATCGCTACTTCTATAATCGGTAGTGCAGGTTTCGCGGAGCAGTGGGAGAGAATTCGGAAGACCTCTTCGAGACTTTTTCCGTTTGGGACGATTACAGAGAGTTCAGCGTTTCGGATAGGGTCGATTAGAGACAGAACTTCGGCTGTCCCGGCCATCTGTGTGTAGTCAGCTCGAGGGCAGGATCAAGAACAAAAGGGACGGACCAGAGGTACCCACTTGGGACTGACGAAGCTGCCTGCTTCGATGTTCTGCGGTCCAGCCTGGCCAAGTCTGTTTATGAGCTGTCGTGATTCGTTCTCGAGGCCATCAACTGCGAATTTGACCACAGACGAGACGGAGATTTAATTTAGTTCTTTCGCACAGTCTGGATCATCCCTCCTTCTCCAAGAAACTTGTTCCCCTCAGCTCTCAATTTGACCTCAAAGTTCTCCGAAATGATAGACAGAAGCAAGGAAGGGAGTAAGCGCGAGTTACCCCGTGCTATCTTGGACTCGTTTCGTGCTGATCTTCCAATTCGCTGTTTTCCGTCGTGCGCGACGTCGTTCCCTGGCTCACTTCAATTATACGCGCATATAGGCGCATTGGGCCCTGCTGGCGCGGTGATCTGAACTCAGGAACAAGAGAGGACAGATGCCCGAGCTCATCGTTGTACCTGCGAGCACGAGCCAGAGTTCCCTGCCTCCAAGGCTGCGTACTTGACGACCATCTTCGAGTGCCAGCAGCAACTGGGAACACAATCATTTGGCCTCATTGTCTTCGTCCTCAGAAGGGCTTCAGGCTGATCGCGGACTCTGGTCTTCACAAGGGGGAATGCGAGTTCTGTGTCGATGTCGAGAACGAACTCTACTACTTCCCTAGTGGGTCGGTTTGGACCGTGGTCGTGCGGGAACCACTTGGGCCTGCATCGGAGACGGATATGATGGAGCGACCCCTGGCAACTAATTGAGGTCGAAGAGCGGCACGCATCGTTGGGAAGATCTTTGTGACTGTACGATATGCGGCGAAACCGTTCAGACTACTGCCATGGATCGAGATGCAAAGTTGGCCGATGCTGGCCGGGCCGGGCCGGTCGTAGTAACGAGACGGGTACTGGCTAGTGACCGAGGCCTAAGGCTTGGAGGGATCGAGAGTCCACATTTTCAGTTCGAACTTGACTCGGAGATGGCCGGACCACGGACCAGTGGGTCATCGTTAATATTAGTAGTGAGGCGAGCATTGTATGCATGACTTTTCAAGATGCGCCTTCAGTGATGACTTGATATTTAGGAATGATACCTTCTAGTTCAAACTATATCCGCGCAAACACGAAGCACAGGCTCTTAAATAATAGTAAGTATCGGCACTGCAAAGATCCAGCACTCTCGGGGTACGAACAAGCCAAACTATAAATACAGATAACAAGAAAACATCCTGTCTGTGACTGCCATTCCTTCCCCTGACGATCAATCAGGCAGGAAAACTCCTACTACGCATCATTTCCTCTAACCTCAAGCTGGATCTCCTCCCCTTCCTCATCGCCCGGACGGCTACTCACACCCGCGAACGCGATCCCAGAGACAGAGTGATCCTGTCCAGCAACGTACCCAGGATGCGAAGAGATTCCAAAAGCACTATCAATCCCTTCCAACTGACCATGGCTGTCCTTGTCGAACAGCTCACGCATACTGATCACAAATCGGGGCATGACAGGGAACATGGTGACGATGTAAACGAGGATGAGGATGAGATCCCAGAGAGGGAGCAACAGGCCCCCATCCGCATTTGCTATCGCGGCGGTGATATTGTTGAGTAAATTCCTGTGTCGTTGCGCAAAACTTGATCAGTGATGCCGTCCTACATTGCGCGCGCGCAAGGACCACTAGTAGCAAAGATATGACGAACAACGTACACAAAGAGATAAGCAACACCCTCCTTGACGATCAAGGACATATATCGGTTGGGCTCCCAACGCCCCGTCGCCTTGTACATTGCGATTGATTCCTTCACCAACGGAATGAGAGCAAGGATCAGTAATAGGGCATCAAAGAGAATTGGCCAAATGATCGCATATTTCATGTAAGGGCCGATTACAGGAAGCGCCTCAGTGCAAACCGAGTAATCGAGCACTTTGCTGGTTCCAACTAAAAATGAAAGACACAAGGGGGTAAAGTTCACATATGTACTCATTATTCCGACTGGGCGGAGTCATACCTGTGGCATCGATGTATGGATTGTAAAAGATAGCTGACTCGACGAGATTTTCAACCACCCTAAGCGTGTAGCAAAGCAGAAGGATAGTAAGGATGACTTTTGAGCGATTCCACATTGCATGAACACGCAGAACCATCAACACTGATCAAAGTCAAAATATCTCAATGAAATAGTACAATAAACATTTAACTCACATGCAGAAGCACTATTGAATACTGCAGCTGCCCAATCACCCGAGTAATAGACACCAGCACCTTTGGAGGTATAGATAGGATATCCCGGTCAAGCATAATCGAGGATGTAGATTAACAATGCTTACACCTAAACGATTGTGAACAGGGATAATCAACGCAATGAAACCACGTACGTCTATCACCGCAACAACATTCTCATTAAAATCATTCATTGAAAAAACTAACCTTGACAGGTCCAGGCACGAACGTGCTGCCAACTTGAAACAAACATGGTCATCATAGCGAGCCTTGGCCAATTTCCTTGAACGTACGAAGTGCATTTATCCTTGAAATCACGTTAAAGGTAGACTTTACTCTCCATGATCGCGACTCACATTGCATAATAGATACCAACATAACGGACCTGTGCGAGTCAGAGTATTGTGCATGAGCCACTCTGAGAGCAGTGTGTCGAAAGATTCTACACACTATGAGATACAACACGGTTACCCATGTCCAGGACTTGTTCTGCAGTTCCATTAGCGGACGGATGATTGCTTTGCAATGTTTGCTGCCTGACCCAGATATGCTCAACCTATGAAGATATTAAACGAATAATCAGCAAGGGAGGAAACACCATGTATACCTCTTTGGGAAACATCAGGACTGTTGACGAGACAGTCACAAAGTTTAGCGTCACACATTTTAAGTGTGCACTTTGATGCTCACTATAATCATAGACCACGACGGTCACCTGTCCAACTGCATGGCAGTAAGAATGTTAGATTGATGAGCAATAATATGGTTCGCAAAGAGCCATACCGGATACATCATTGTTTAAGAGCTGTAGCTGAACGGCCGACTGTACGTCAGACGACATGGCGTGAAATTTAGTGTCTGGATAGTATTTGGGTTACTAGCGAAAGACGATGGGGATGAAAGGATTAGACCGAGTCAGCTGGCAGGATGTGCAGCTTTTATTACCACCCAAAACGTGGGTCGGTAATATATTCAATTATCCGACACAGCGCACAGAGGCAGAGATACTGCCGTCAAGAAGTTGTCACCCATAGCCCGCGATAAGCAGATGAGCATACCATGGCGGCGCATGATGATAGCATCAATCTTCTTTTCTCACGGGTATGGGGCTGCAAAAACTCTGTTTCCTGAAATCAAATTCATAATGCACGGCTCGAAGCAGTTGCCTTGCTAGGATTGTTTTCTTGAACCCAAGAAATCTTCTGAAATCACGTAGTTGCGTCAGTCAATAGAAATGACTAGATACACATATCGCGATATGCCCAGGTCCGAGGATGAAGCGATCGCGCCAGCCATGGAAGGTGATGGAAAAGAACTGATACCACTGGCACTGCCTTCAACCTTCTCAAGATACCAGGCATAGAGAAGCTTGGCACGCATCGGTTCAACATTGACGATGTTTGATGTGCCGTTGATAATGACATCTATTTTTAGATGGCACGACCGAGAGATCAAGATCCACTGGCAAGGTTGCAGTCTTGATTTGCAATTTGGGACTGACGAAGCTGCCTGCTTCGATGTTCTGCAGTCCAGCCTGGCCAAGTCTGTTTATGAGCTGTCGTGATTCTTTCTGGAGGCCATCAACTGCGAACAACGTTGGATTCGACCACAGCGCGAGGAGACGAGATGGAGATTAAATTTAGTTCTTTCACTGGACATAGCGTACTCAGTCTGATCCCTCCTTCTGCCAGAAACTTGTCCCCACAGGCCTCAGCTCTCAGTTTGACCTCAAAGTTCTCCGAAATGATAGACAGAAGCACGGAAGGGAGGAAGCGCGAGTCACCCCGTCCTATCTTGGACTCGTGTCGTGCTGATCTTCCAGTTCGCATGCTTGTTTTCCCGTCGTGCGCGGCGTCGTTCCCTGGCTCACTTCAATTGTACGCGCATATAGGCGTATTGGGCTCTGCTGGTGCGATGTTCTGAACTCAGTAACAAGAGAGGACAGATGCCCGAGCTCATCGTTGTACCTGCGAGCACGAGCCAGAGTTCCCCGCCTTCGACGTTGCGTACTTGACCACCATCTCCGAATGCCAGCGGCAACTGAGAACACGATCATCGGCCTCGTTGTCTTTGTCCTCAGAAGGGCCTCAGGCTCATCGCAGACTCTGATCTTCACAGGGGGAATGCGAGTTCTGTGTCGATGTCGAGAACGAACTCTACTACTTGTGGGTCAGTGTGGACCGTGGTCGTGCGGGAACCACTTGGGCCTGCATCAGAGACGGATATGATGGATCCGGGAAGCAGACAGGATAAGGCCCGCGACAGGAGGAGAAGGAGACACTAGTAGGAAACATATCAATGAGGCTGTAATACTCCCTTCAGTTTGAATATCCATAACCTTGATGTGCCTTTGGCAGTCGTGATTCTAAAATTACCCACATCCGCGCAAACACGAGGCACCTCTTAAATAATACTGTAAAGATCCAACACCCTCGGGGTACGAACAAGTAAATACTGATCACAAAAAAACATCATGTCTCGCCATTCCATCCCCTGATGATCAATCAGACAGGACAGCTCCTACTACGCATCATCTCCTCTAACCTCAAGCTGGATTTCCTCCCCTTCCTCCTCTTCCGGACGGCTACTCACACCCGCGAACGCGATCCCAGAGACAGAGTGATCCCGTCCAGCAACATCTTCAGAACGCGAAGAGATCCCAAAAGCACTATCCACCCCTTCCAACCGACCACGGCTGTCCTTGTCGTAAAGCTCACGCATGCTGATCACAAATCGGGGCATGAGGGGGAATATGGTGGTGATGTAAAGGATGGAGAGGATAAGAGACCAGAGAGGGGGGAACGGGTTCTCATCCGTTTCTACTATTGTGGTGATGATAATGTTGAGCAAATTCCTGTGTCGTTGCACAAAACATGATCAGCGGTGCCATCCTAGATTGCGCGCGCGCAAGGACCACTAATAGCAAAAATATGACGAACAACGTACATAAAGAGATACGCAACACCATCCTTGACGATCAAGGACATATATCGATTGGGCTCCCAACGCCCCGTCGCCTTGTACATTGCGATTGATTCCTTCAGCAACGGAACGAAAGCAAGGATCAGTAATAGGGCATCAAAGAACATTGGCCAGATGTCCACATATTTGAGGTAAGGGCCGATTACAGGAAGCACCTCAGTGCAAACCGAGTAATTGAGCACTTGGCTGGTTCCAACTGAAATTGAAAGACAGAAGGAGGTAAAGTTCACATGTGTACTCATTATTCCGACTGGGCGGAGTCATACCTGTGGCATCGATTTGCGGATTGTAAAAGATAGCTGCCTCGCCGATTTTTTGAACCACCATGACTGCAAAGCAAAGCAGAAGGATAGTAAGGACGAATTTTGAGCGATTCCACATTGCATGAACACGCAGAACCATTAACACTGATCAAAGTCAAAATATCTCAATGAAATAATACAATAACCATCTAACTCACGCGAGGAGGCACAAATGAATGCTGCAGCTGCCCAATCAGCCGAGTAAAAGATACCAGCACCTTTGGAGGTATAGATAGGATATCCCGGTCAAGCATCATCAAGGACGTAGATTAACAATGCTTACACCTAACCGACTGTGAACAGGGATAATCAACGGAATGAAAACACGTACGTCTATCACCGCAACAACATTCTCATTAGAATCATTCATTGAAAGGAAAAACCAACCTTGATAGGTCCAGGCACGAACGTGCTGCCAACTTGAAATAAACATGGTCATCATAGCAAGCCTTGGCTCATTTCCTTGAACGTACGAAGTGAATTTGTCCTTGAAACAACGTTGAAAATGGATTGTATTCTCCATGATCGCGACTCACATTGCATAATAGATACCAACGTAACGGACCTGTGCGAGTCAGAGTATTGTGCATAAGCCGCTCTGAGAGCAGTGTGTCGAACGATTCTACACACTATGAGATACAACGCGGTTACCCATGTCCAGGACTTGTTCTGCAGTTCCATTAGCGGACGGATGATTGCTTTGAAATGATTGCTGCCTGACCCAGATATGCTCAACCTATGAAGATATTAAACGAATAATCAGTAAGGGAGGAAACACAATGTATACCTCGTTGGGAAACATGAGGACTGTCAATGAAACAGCCCCGAAGTTTAGTGTTACATATGTTAACCGTGCACTTTAATACTCACTATAATCATAGGCCACGACGGTCACCATTGCAACTGCATGGCAGTAATGATGTCAGATTAATGAGCAATAGTATGGTTCGCAAAGAGCCATACCGGATACATAATTGTTTAAGAGCTGTAGCTGAACGGCTGACTGTAAGTCAGACGACATGACGTGAAATTTAGTGCTTGGATAGTATTTGGGTTAATAGCGAAAGACGATGGGGATGAAAGGATTAGACCGAGTCACCTGGCGGGATGTGCAGCTTTTATTTCCAGTCAGAGCATGGGTTACCGATATATTCAATTCTCCGACACAGCGCAGAGAGGCAGAAATACCACCGTCGAGAAGTTGACACCCACAGCCCGCGATAAGCAGATGAGGGTACCAAGGCGGCGCGTGATGATCATCGATCTTCGTTTCCCACTGGTATGGGGCTGCAAATACTCGATTTCCTACAAGTAAGCTCGCAATGCATGGTTCGAACCAGTTGCCTTGGGCTAGGATTGTTTTCTTGAATCAAAGGAATCTTCTGAAATCACATTGTTGCGTCAGTCAATAGAAACGACAAGATAAAAATATCGCCATATGCCCAGGTCCGAGGACGAAGCGATCGCGACAGCCATGGAAGATGATGAAAAAGAGCTGATACCACTGCCTTAGATCTTCGCAAGATACCGGGCACAGAGAAGCTTGGCACGCATCGGTTCAACATCGTCGATGTTTAATGTGCCGTTCATCCAGACACCAGTTTTTTTATGGTGGGTGATGCCGGCTGTTCCTGCCGGTGGGGATTTGGCGGATCGCACTCCTGAATGATTTGATCGTTGCATGGAATGTGACGAAAAAGGGATCAGAAGGGCCGTTGTAACTATTGATGCACAAGGCCCCAGAAGCGGAGAACATGCTGCGCAACTACCTCCTGAGATTGTCATGGATGCTTGCCAATGCATCTCAAACCAGCTACAACTTGGGTTGCTGAGTGGTTCTGTTCGTGCGTTGGGTACCAAGATGGCACGAGCGAGAGTGACGCGTGAGATCAAGATCCATTGGCAAGGTCGCAGTCTTGGATTTGGACCAGAAGTACCCAATCGCTTAGAGTCACACGCATCGTCTCGGCGATGTTTCACTGGCTCCTGCGGGGTTTGTAGAAGAGTGAACGGGCTCTGTCGACGTCGGACCCAGAATCTGAAGCAGATGGCCAAGGCCAAGGCCGTGCGTGATGATTGGGACGACGATGACGATGACGAGCCAGAGAAGGATATAGGAGGCAACAAGAGATCGATGGAATGAAAAGGCTAGTCTGATGACCAGAAACGACGGTGATACCGCTCCGGTTCTTCGGGAAGGGGAGAAGCGGAAGCGGAAGCACGAAGGGGAGAGAAAGACAGCACCAAGATGTGGGAGGAACCGTGAGTCACCTGGACTCGCGGTGCGATCTTCCGGTTCGCATGGTGTTTTCCGTTGGACAGCTTCGTGCGCGACGTGGTTCCCTGGCTCACTTGTCCCCCCGCCCACATACGCACGCACGCTCGCGCGGTGATCTGACTCAATAACAAAAGAGGACCAATGCCTGAGTTCATTGTTGCGCCGGCGAGCACAAGCCAAAGTTCCCCGCCTCCGCCGCCTGTCGCGACGCTACGCATCCTCAAACGTAGTAGCGCCGAACCTTGTTGCCCGAAGATCGACGGTGGTGGAAGGAGCTGGATTTGTAGATTTGTGGGTATCTGTGCAGCTGCTTTGGACTCATTATCCTCACATGGCACCGATGTATCGTGCAACAGATGGGATGCCACGAGTGGCAGGAACTTGCAATCTCCGCACCTCCTCTCTTTTAGTGGTCGTACCACTACCTTGCTGCATGACTTGGCTGTGGCTTTCAGGATATATTATAGGTTCTAGCGTTCGTATTTCATGTGTCTGATTGTCAACGACAATCACTACTGGGATTCGTCCCGATCAAGGTGTCCTATTCGATTAGACCTGGTCACAGTGACAAATTGCAAAGCTCCAGGAGACGGTGACTGCACTTTTACTAACCTTGCACATGGATAGTTTCAATTTATTTGTTTCGCAGCTTTGTGGATGAACTGAAGAGTCATACAATTCCGTATGCTAGATGAGTGACATGGATACACGAACTGCGGATGACATCGAGAAAGAAGAGAATGACTGACAGGGCCGGGTTGTTATTGCCCAGATTCTCCACCAACGGTACTGCGTATCTTGACGGGATCTCCTGTAGCAAGCTCAACACTTGGTCTCTCCTCCTGCTTTCTCAGCCAGCTGATGTTCCTCGCGTTTCCGAGCGAGGTAGGCCCGGCCGGCCCGGCTTTTCCCTTCCGAGGACATCGGAAGTTTCAGCAAGCATCGTGAAAGATATTGACCCGACGTTCCACTTCGGACCCAGGGTGGATAACGATGCCTGCGAAGGCGCTGGGAGATGAGAGGAGATATTAGTATGAAATGACGCAAGGGGGGAATGAGCTGACCAGTATATGGTTCACCGATGTCACCACAAAAAGACTCGCCAGTCATGGCATATACGACATCCTCCGTGGCGACGTTTCCGGTCGCTTCAGGGGAATAAGGACAACCACCGAGTCCGCCGACCGAGGCATCGAAGGAGCGCAATCCTACATCAAGCGCAGTGAATATGTTTGCGAGTGCGGTTCCGTTTGTGTCGTGAAACTGTTCGAAACAACGTCAGTCAAGCTGCGCGTAGTTTATGACAAATACACTCACATGTCCCGCAAGCCTCCTCTAGCACTGCACGCATGCTGGCAGGGATTCCCGTGCCTGTCGATCTCCCCCAGGTTGACCTCATAACGACCCATCTGAAGCAGCTCCCTTGTGACGTCTCGCACTCCACGTGTGTCCACACCTCCAGAGTATGGACATGTAATGACGACTGACTCAACATATCCGCGTACTTGTAGTCCTTTGTCGCGGGCTTCCCGGGTCACGGGTGCCAGGCGAGCCAAGGATTCCGCCACTGTGGGATTGGTATTGAGAAATCGTCCGTCGCGGTGGTGAATATCGCTACTTCTGTGATCGGCGGTGGAGGCTTCGCGGAGGAGTCGGGGGAGAGAATTCTGGAGACTTCTTCGAGACGAGTGCAGAGAGTTCGGCGTTTGGGATGGAGTCGATTAGAGACAGGACTTCAGCTGTCCCGACCATCTGTGTGTGGTCAGCTCGAGGGCAGGATCAAGGGCAAATGAGACAGACCTAAGGTACCCACTTGGGACTGACGAAGCTGCCTGCTTCGATATTCTGCAATCCTGCCTGGCCAAGTCTGTTTATGAGCTGTCGTGATTGGTTCTCGAGGCCATCAACTGTGAACAAAGTTGGATTCGACCACAACGCCAGACGAGACGGAGATTCAATTTAGTTCTTCCACTCGACATGATTACTAGTACTAGCGCACAGTCCTGCGTTCAGCTCTCAGTTTGACCTCAAAGTTCTCCGAAATGATAGACAGAAGCACGGAAGGGAGGAAGCGCGAGTCACCCCGTCCTATCTTGGACTGGTTTCGTGCTGATCTTCCAGTTCGCATGCTTGTTTTCCCGTCGTGCGCGACGTCGTTCCCTGGCTCACTTCAATTGTACGCGCATATAGGCGTATTGGGCTCTGCTGGTGCGATGTTCTGAACTCAGTAACAAGAGAGGACAGATGCTCGAGCTCATCGTTGTACTTGCGAGCACGAGCAAGAGTTCCCCGCCTCCGACGTTGTGTACTTGACGACAGTCTCCGAATGCCAGCCGCGGCAACTGGGAACACGATCATCGGCCTCCTTGTCTTTGTCCTCAGAAGGGCCTCAAGCTGATCGCGGGTTCTGGTCTTCACAAGGGGAATGCCAGTTCTTGTGTCGATGTGCAGGACGAACTCTACTACCTCCAGGCTTCAGTGTGTCGGTTTGGACCGTGGTCGTGCGGGAACCACTTGGGCCTGCATCGGAGACGGATATGATGCAGCCGGGAAATGGTAAGGATAAGGCCGCGACAGGAGGAGAAAGAGACAGTAGGAAAGATCACGAGGGTGTATTACTGTATGCAGCGTTCAGTACTCAGCACTACGGTCTTGTCAGAACTCTCTCCAGCAAATACTCGATCTTTTAGCAACGATACTGGTTGTGAGCAGCGTTCAATCTGACCCACATGTGCGCAAATGTAAAGCACCTCTTCAACAATAAAATCGCACTGCAAAGATCCAGCACCCTGGGGGGCACTCAGGGAACGAGCCAAACTATAAATATCATATTCATCACAAGAAAACATCTTTCCATTCCTTCCCCTAACGATCCAGGCAGGACAACTCCTACGCATCGTTTCCCCTGACCTCCAGCTGGATTTCCTCCCCACCCTCCTCGCCCAGACGGCTACTCACACCCGCGAACGCGATCCCAGAGACAGAGTGATCCCGTCCAGCAAAGTCCCCAGAACCCGAAGAGATCCCAAAAGCACTATCGATCCCTTCCAACCGACCACGGCTGTCCTTGTCGTAAAGCTCACGCATGCTGATCACAAATCGGGGCATGAGGGTGAATATGGTGATGACGTAAAGGAGAAAGAGGATGAGAGTCCAGAGAGGGGTCAACACGTCCCCTGTCACATCTATTATTGCGATGCCGATATTGTTGAGCAAAGTCCTGTGTCGTGGCGCAAAATTTGGTCAGCAAAGCCGTCCTAGATAGCGGGCGCGCAAGGACCACTAGTAACAAAAATATGACGAACAACGTACAAAAAGAAATAAGCAACACCCTCCTTGACGATCAAGGACATATATCGGTTGGTCTCCCAACGCCCCATCGCCTTGTACATTGCGATCGATTGCTTCACCAACGGAATGAGAGCAAGGATCAATAATAGGGCATCAAAGAGAATTGGCCAGATGACCGTATATTTCATGTAAGGGCCGATTACAGGATACACCACAGTGCAAATCGAGTAATTGAGCACTTGGCTGGTTCCAACTATAAATAAAAGACAGAAGGGGGTAAAGTTCACGTGTGTAGTCATTATTCCGACTGGGTGGAGTCATACCTGTGGCATATTTGTACAAGATAGCTGACTCGACGAGTTTGTCAACCGCCCTAAGCGTGTAGCAAAGCAGAAGGATAGCAAGGATGACTTTTGAGCGATTCCACATCGCATGAACACGCAGAACCATTAACACTGATCAAAGTCAAAACATCTCAATGAAATAATACAATCATCTAACTCACATGCAGAGGCACAATTGAATACTACAACTGTCCAATTACCGGAGTAATAGACACCAGCACCTTTGGAGGTATAGATAGGATATCCCGGTCAAGCATCATCGAGGACATAGATTAACAATGCTTACACCTAACTGATTGTGAACAAGGTTGATCAACGGAATGAAGCCACGTACGTCTATCACCGCAACAACATTCTCATTAGATTCACTCATTGAAAGGAAAAACCAACCTTGATAGGTCCAGGCACGAACGTGGTGCCAACTTGAAATAAAGATGGTCATCATAGCAAGCCTTGGCTAATTTCCTTGAACGTACGAAGTGATTGTGTCCTTGAAACCACGTTCAGGGTGTATTGTACTTTCCATGATCGCGACTCACATTGCATGATATATACCAACGTAACGAACCTATGTGAGTCAAAGTATTGTGCATGAGCCACTGTGAGAGCAAGGTGTCGGAAGATTCTACACACTATAAAATACAACAAGGACACCCATGTCCAGGACTTGTTCTGCAGTGCCATCAGTTGACGGATGATTGCTTTGCAATATGTGTTGCCTGACCCAGATATGCTCGACCTATGAAGATATTAAGCGAATAAACGTAAGAAAGGAAACACCATGTATACCTCTTTGGGAAACATGAGGACTGTTGACGAGATAGTCCCAAAGTTTAGCGTCACACATGTTAAGTGTGCATTTGATGCTCACTATAATCATAGACCACAGCGGTCACCTGTGCAACTGCATGGCAGTAAGAATGTTAGATTAATGAGCAATAATATGGTTCTCAAAGAGTCATACCGGATACATAATTGTTTAACAGATGTAGCTGAACGGCCGACTGTACGTCAGACGACATGGCGTGAAATTTAGTGTCTGGACAGTATTTGGGTTAATAGCGAAAGACGATGGGGATGAAAGGATTAGACCGAGTCACCTGGCAGGATATGCAGCTTTTATTACCAGCCAAAACGTGGGTCGGTAATACATTCAATTATCCGACACAGCGCACAGAGGCAGAGATACCACCGTCAAGAAGTTGTCACCCACAGCCGGCGATAAGCAGATGAGCATATGGCCATGGCGGCGCATGATGATCATGTATCTAGCATCGATCTTCTTTTCCCATGGGTATTATGCGGCTGCAAAGACTCTATTTCCTGAAAGTAAGTTCATGATGCATGGCACGAAGCAGTTGCCTTGGGCTAGGATTGCTTTCTTGAACCAAAGAATCTTCTGAAATCACGTCGTTGCATCCGTCAATAGAAACGACTGGATACACACGTCGCGATATGCCCAGGTCCCAGGTCAAAGGATGAATCGCGCCAGCCATGGAAGGTGATGAAAAAGAGCTGATACCACTGCCTTCAATCCTCACAGGATCATACCAGGGCACAAAGAACCTTGGCACGCATCAGTTCAACATTGGCGATGTTTGATGTTCCGTTGATCAAGACACCAGTTTTTCTGATGGGTCATGCGGGCTGTTCCTGCCGGCGAGGATTGGCGGGTCGCGCTGTCTCCATTGTTGTATTGAATTTGACGAAAAAGGAGTCAAAAGGGCCGTTGATACTATTGATGCACAAGGCCCCATCAGCGGAGGATGTGTCGCACAACTACCTGCTGAGGCTGCTATGGATGCTTGCCAACAAACCAGCTGCAACTTGGGTTGCTGAGTGGTTCTGTTTGTGCGTTGGGTACCGAGATGGCACGAGCGAGAGTGGCGCGTGAGATCAAGATCCACTGGCAAGGTTGCAGTCTTGACTTTGCACTGGTAGTAGAAGTACCCAATCTCTTAGAGTCACGCGCATCGTCACGTCGATGTTTCACTTGCTCCTGCGGATTTTGCAGAAGAGTGGACGGGTTGTGTCGACGTCGGACCCAGTATCTGAAGTGGATGGCCAAGGATAAGGCCGTGCGTGATGATTGGAACGACGATGACGACAACGAGACAGAGAAGGATATAACAGGACAACAAGAGATTGGTGAGAATGAAAACGCAAGTCTGAACGGAAACAACGGTAATACTGCTCCGGTTCTTCGGGAAGGGGAGAAACGGAAGCATGAAAGGGAGAGGAAGACAGCAACAAGATCGAGGATGCGTGAGTCGCCCGGTGCATTTTGTGCAGATCTCCCAGTTCGCACCTTGGGCACTTGGATCTCGGTTCCAATATAGCCCTAAAGTGCGGATGACATCGATAAAGGAAGAGGAAAACGACTGACAGGGCTGGGATGCAGAGAGTTCAGCGCTTGGGATGAGGTCGATTAGAGACAGAGGTCCCGACCATCTGCAGTGTGTGGTAAGCTCGGGGGCAGTATCAAGAACAAAAAGGACGGACCTGATATACCCATTTGGGACTAATGAAGATGTCCTGCAGTTCTGCCTGGCCAAGTCTGTTTATGAGCCGTCGTGATTCGTTCTGGAGGCCATCAACTGCGAACAAAGTTGGATTCGACCACAGACGAGACGGAGATTCAATTTAGTTCTTTCGTACAGTTGGGCCCTGCTGGCGCGGTGATCTGAACTCAGCAACAAGAGAGGACAGATCCCCGAGCTCATCGTTGTACCTGCGAGCACGAGCCAGAGTTCCCCGCCTCCGACGCTGCGTACTTGACGACCATCTCCGAATGCCAGCGGCAACTGGGAACACGATCATCGGCCTCGTTATCTTCGTCCTCAGGCTGATCGTGGGTTCTGGTCTTCACAAAAGAGAAGGCGAGTTCTGTGTCGATGTCGAGAACGAACTCTACTACCTCCAGGCTTCAGTGTGTCGGTTTGGACCGTGGTCGTGCGGCAACGACTTGGGCCTGCATCGGAGACGGATATGATGGAGCCGGGAAATGGACATGATGAGGCCCACGACAGGAGAAGGAGAAAGTAGGACAGAGATCAGTGAGGATGTAGTCTTGTCAGAACTCCCTCCAGTAATATTGAACATTCGATGCGCCTTTGGTAGTCATTATTAGACTTTCTTTGTTATTTCTTTGTTAGTCTTCGTCTTCCTTACTTTAGACGTCGTTTAGACTTCCTTGGACTTTCTTTCTCACTCGGCCGCTATCCGCGCAGCCGCTATCTTGAACCTTTGTTATATTTAAGTACGCGCGTCCCTACTAGACGCTTTTCCTCAGCGTTTCATCTTTTCCGTGTCGCTGAGCTCCTCTATCGTCTAGCTTCGCTCAGTCATGAGATCCAGCACCCTCGGGGTACGAACAAGTCAAACTATAAATGTTGATCACAAAAAAAACATCATGTCTCGCCATTCCATTCCCTGATGATCAATCAGGCAGGACAACTCCTACTACGCATCATTTCCTCTAACCTCAAGCTGGATTTCCTCCCCACCCTCCTCGCCCGGATGGCTACTCATACCCGCGAACGCGATCCCAGAGACAGAGTGATCCCGTCCAGCAACGTCCTCAGAATACGAAGAGATCCCAAAAGCACTATCGACTCCTTCCAACCGACCACGGCTGTCCTTGTCGTAAAGCTCACGCATGCTGATCACAAATCGGGGCATGATAGGAAATATGGTGATGACGTAAAGGAGGAAGAGGATAAGAGACCAGAGAGGGGGGAACGGGTTCCCATTCGCGTTTAGTATTGTGGTAATGATATTGTTGAGCAAATTCCTGTGTCGTTGCGCAAAACTTGGTCAGCGATGCGGCATCCTAGATTGCGCGCGCGCAAGGGCCACTAGTAGCAAAGATATGACGAACAACGTACACGAAGAGATAAACAACACCATCCTTGACGATCAAGGACATATATCGGTTGGGCTCCCAACGCCCCGTCGCCTTGTACATCGCATTTGATTCCTTCACCAACGGAATGAGAGCAAGGATCAATAACAGGCTATCAAAGAGAATTGGCCAGATGACCACATATTTCAAGTAAGGGCCGATTACAGGAAGCACCTCAGTGCAAACCGAGTAATCGAGCACTTGGCTGGTTCCAACTAAAAATGAAAGACGAGGGGGGTAAAGTTCACATCCGACTGGGTGGAGTCATACCTGTGGCATCGATTTGCGGATTGTAAAAGATAGCTCTCAAGACGAGTTCTTCAACCACCCTAACCGCGAAGCAAAGCAGAAGGATAGTAAGGATGACTTTTGAACGATTCCACATTGCATGAACACGCAGAACCATTAACACTGATCAAAGTCAAAATATCTCAATGAAATAGTACAATAACCATCCAACTCACATGTAGAGGCACAAATGAATGCTGCAGTTGCCCAATCACTCGAGTAATAGACACCAGCACCTTTGGAGGTATAGATAGGATATCCAGGTCAAGCATAATCGAGGATGTAGATTAACAATGCTTACACCTAAACGATTGTGAACAGGGATAATCAACGGAATGAAAACACGTACGTCTATCACCGCAACAACATTATTCTCATTAAAATAATTCATTGAAAGGAAAAACCAACCTTGACAGGTCCGGGCACGAACGTGGTGCCAACTTGAAATAAACATGGTCATCATAGCAAGCCTTGGCTAATTTCCTTGAACGTACGAAGTGAATCTGTCCTTGAAACCACGTTAAAGGTAGATTGTATTCTCCATGATTGCGACTCACATTGCAGAATAGATACCAATGTAACGGACCTGTGCGAGTCAGAGTGTTGTGCATGAGCTACTCTGAGAGCAAGAGATCGAAATATATCGATATTACACACAATAAGATATAACACGGATACCCATGTCCAGGATTTGTTCTGCAGTTCCATCAGTGGACGGATGATTGCTTTGAAATATGTGTTGCCTGACCCAGATATGCTCAACCTATAAAGATATCAAGCGAATAAACAGTGAGGGAGGAAACACCTTGTATACCTCGCTGGGAAACATGAGGACTGTCGACAAAACAGTCCCAAAGTTTAGTGTTACATATATTAAGCGTGCACTGTAATGCTCACCATAATCATAGACCACGACGGTCACCATTATAACTGCATGGCAGTAATGATGTTAAATTAATGAGCAATAATATGGTTCGCGAAGAGCCATACATGATGCATCATTGTTTAAGAGCTGAAGCTGAACGGCCGACTGTATGTCAGACGACATGGCGTGAAATTGAATGTCTGGATAGTACTTGGGTTGATAGCAAAAGACGATGGGGATGAAAGGAATAGACTGAGTCACCAGGCTTTTATTACCACCCAAAACGTGGGTCGGTAATACATTCAATTATCCGACACAGCGCACAGAGGCAGAGATACCGCCGACAAGAAATTGTCACCCACAGCCCGCGATAAGCAGATGAGGCAAACCATGGCAGCGCATGATGCTGTATACTATCTAGCATCAATCTTTTTTTTCCCATGGGTATTATGCGGCTGCAAAAACTCTTTCCTGGAAGTAAGTTCATAATGCATGGCACAAAGCAGTTGCCTTTGGCTAGGGTTTTTTTCTTAAACGAAAGAAATCTTCTGAAACCACGACGTTGCATCAGTCAATACAAACGAGTCAAACGACTGGATACACACATCGCGATATGCCCAGGTCCCAGGTCCAAGGACGAATCGCGCCAGCCGTGGAAGGTGATGAAAAAGAGCTGATAACACTATCTTCATTCCTCGCAAGATCATACCAGGGCAGAGAGAACGTTGGCACGCATCGGTTTAACATTGGCGATGTTTGATGCGCCGTTGATCAAGACACCTATTTTTAATGGTGGGTCATGCGGGTTGTTCCTGCCGGCGGGGATTTAGCGGGTCGCACTGTCTCCATTGTTGTATTGAATGCGACGAAAAAGGAGTCATAAGGGCCGTTGTAACTATTGACGCACAAGGCCCCAGAAGCAGAGGACGTGCCGCGCAACTACCTGCTGAGGCTGCTATGGATGTTTGCCAACAAACCAGCTGCAACTTGGGTTGCTAAGTGGTTCTGTTTGTGCGTTGGGTACCCCGATGGCACGAGCGAGAGTGGCGCGTGAGATCAAGATCCACTGGCAAGGTTGCAGTCTTGATTTGCACTGGCAGAAGTACCAAATCGCTTAGAGTCACGCGCATCGTCTCGTCGATTCGGATGACCACGTCGCCGTTTCATTTCCTCCTGCGGGGTTTGCAGAAGAGTGGACGGGCTGTGTCGACGTCGGACCCAGTATCTGAAGCAGATGGCGAAGGCTAAGGCCGTGCGTGATGATTGGAACAACGATGATACCGTTCCGGTTCTTCGAGAAGGGGAGAAGCGGAAGCATGAAAGGGAGAGGAAGACAGCAACAAAATCGAGGATGCGTGAATCACCTGGACTCGTGGTGCATCTTGTGCAGATTTCCAGTTCGCACCTAGGGCACTTGGATCTCGGTACCAATATAGCCCTATCAGGTATCTGGATCAAGGTTCCAGTGTTCGCACTTCGTGTGTCTGATTGTCAATGACGATTCCTGCCGGAATTCCTCCCGGTCAAAGTGTCCTATTCGATTAGACCCGGCCACGGAGTCGGATTGCAAAGCTCCACGAGACGGTGACTGCACTCTTACTAACCTTGCACATTCATAATATCAATTTCTTTCTGTTTTGCAGTTTTGTGGATAAACAGAGAATCATACCATCCGTGTACTAGATGAGTGACACGGATACACGAAGTACGGATGACATCGATAAAGGAAGAGGAAAACAACTGACAGGGCTGGGATGCAGAGAGTTCAGCGTTTGGGATGGGGGGTCGATCGGATACACTGCAACTTCAGCTGTCCCGGCCATCTGTTTGTGGTCAGCTCGGGGGCAGGATGATATCAAGGGGAAATGGGACAGACCTGAGGTACCCACTTGGGACTGACGAAGCTGGCCTGTTTATCAGCTCTGCTTTGATGGGTCGTGATTCGTTCTGGAAACCATCACGCGGCTTCGAGGCTGCTTCGACAATGCGAATAAAATTGGATTCGACCACAGCGCTAGACGAGTCGGAGATTCAATTTAGTTCTTCCACTCAGTCTGATCCCTCCTTCTCCAAGAAACTTCTTCCCCTCAGCGCTCAGCTCTCAGTTTGACCTCAAAGTTCTCCGAAATCATAAACAGAAGCACGAAAGGGGGAGCAAGACAGCACCAAGATTTGGGAGGAAGGGCGAGTCACCCCGTCCTATCATCTTGGACTCGTTTTGTGCTGATCTTCCAGTTCGCATCGTTGTTTTCCGTCGGACGGCTTCGTGCGCGACGTCGTTCCCTGTCTCACTTGTCCCCCCATGTGCCATGCTCGCGCGGTGATTTGAACTCTGTAACAAGACAGAACAGATGCCCGAGCTCATCGTTGTGCCTGCGAGCACGAGGCCGAGTTCCCCGCCTCCGACGCCTGCCGCACTCAAACCGACGCTCAGGCTGCGTACTCGGCGACTATCCCCCCGAACTTGAATGCCAGCGGTGACTGGGAACACGATCATCGGCCTCGTTGTCTTCGTACTCAGAATGGCTCAGGCTGATCGCGGGTTCTGGTATTCAAGGGGGAATGCGAGTTCTGCATTCATGTCCAGAACGAACTCTACTACTTCCAGTGGGTCGGTGTGGACCGGCGTGGTCGTGCGGGAACCGGGAACTACTTGGGCCTGCATCGGAGACGGATATGTTGGAGCCGGGAAACGGACAGGATAAGGCCCGCGACAAGAGAAGAAGGAGAAGGTAGGAAAGAGATCATTTGTGCTGTACGACAGCGTTGAGTACTCAGCACTACGGTCTTGTCAGAACTCCTTCAGTATTCAATATAATATTCCAATCACGACCTTGATGCGTCTTCAGTAAAGACTTGATATTTAGGAACGATACTAGTTATCAGCCGCATTCTGTTTTACCCGCTGATCCGCGCAAACAGGAAGACCTGTTGTATGATAGTATCACACATCCAACGTCCTCAGGGTACGAACAAGCCAAACTATAAATACTGATCACAAGAAAACATCATGTCTCGCCATTCCTTCCCCTGACGACCAATCAGGCAGGACAACTTCTACTACACATCATTTCCTCTGATAACCTCAAGCTGGATTTCCTCCTCACCCTCCTTGCCCGGATGGCTACTCCCATCCGCGAACGCGATCCCAGAAACAAAGGTATCCTGTCCAGCAATGTTCCCAGAATGCGAAGAGATCCCAAAAGCACTATCGATCCCTTCCAACCGACCACGGCTGTCCTTGTCGTAAAGCTCACGCATGCTGATTATAAATCGGGGCATGATAGGGAACATGGTGATGAGGTAAAAGAGCTCAAGGATGATATTCCAGAGAGGGGGAAGCACGTCGCCATTCGTCTCTGCTATGGTGATGGAGATATTGTTGAGCATATTCCTGTTGTCGTTGCGCAAAACATGGTCAGCGATGCCGCATCCTAGATTACGCGCGCGCAAGGACCACTAGTAGCAAAAATTTGACGAACAACGTACACAAAGAGATAAACAACACCATCCTTGACGATCAAGGACATATATCGGTTGGGCTCACAACGCCCCGTCGCCTTGTACATTGCGATCGATTGCTTCGCCAACGGAATGAGAGCAAGGATCAATAATAGGGTATCGAAGAACATTGCGAAGATGTCCATATATTTCCCGTAACGGACCATTACAGCAGCCACCTCAGTGCAGACTGAGGTATTGAGCACTTGGCTGGTTCCATCTACAAATGAAAGACAGAAGGGGTTAAAGTTCACATGTGTACTCATTATTCCAACTGAGCAAAGTCATACCGGTGGCATCGATTCGCGGATTTTGAAAGATAGCTGCCTGGATGAGTGCTAAAATTACGCCAGCCGTGTAGCAAAGCATAAGGATAATAAAGATCACTCTTGAGCGATTCCACATTGCATAAACGCGCAGAACCATTAAGACTGATCAAAGTCAAAATATCTCAATGAAACAATACAATAACTAACTCACATGAGGAGGCACAAATGAATGCTGCAAATGCCCAAGAGCCCGAGTAACCGAAACCAGCACCTTTGGAGGTATATATAGGATTCCCTGATCAAGCATAATCGAGGACGTATGCTTACACCTAACCGATTGTGAACAGGGATAATCAACCGGATTAAACCACGTACGTCTATCACCATATCATTTTATCATTTGATTCATTCATTAAAAGGAAGAACTAACCTTGACAGGTCCAGGCACGAACGTGGTGCCAACTTGAAATAAACATGGTCATCATAGCAAACCTTGACTGATTGTTTTGAACGTACGAAGTGAGGCTCTCCTTGAAACCACATTAAAGGTAAATTCTACCTTGCATGATCGCAACTCACATCACATAATAGATACCAGCGTAACGGACCTGTGCCGGTCAGAGTGTTGTGCATGAGCCACTCTCTCAGGAGAGCAAGGTGTCGGAAGATTTTACACACAATAAAGTACGACATGGATACCCATGTCCAGGACTTCATCTGCAGTTCCATCAGTGGACGGATGATTGCTTTGCAAAATGTGTTGCCTGACCCAGATATGCTCAACCTGTGAAGATATTGATATTGAGCGAATAAACAATAAGGGAGGAAACATCATGTATACCTCGTTGGGGAACATAAGGACTGTTAACGAAAAAGTCCCAAAGTTTAGTGTTACATTGTAACATACGTTGAACGTGCACTTCAATGCTCACTATAATCATAGACCACAGCGGTCACCTGTGCAACTGCATGGCAGTAAGAATGTGAGAAATATTATGGTTCGCAAAGAGCCATACGGGATATAGCATTGTTTAAGAGCTGCAGCTGAACGGCCGACTGCAGGTCAGATGACATGGCGTGAAATTTAATGGCAACTTGAATGTATGGATATTATTTGGGTTGATAGCGAAAGACGATGGGGATGAAAGGATCAGACCGAGTCACCTGGCAGGATATGCAGCTTTTAACACCACCCAGAATGTGGGTTGGTAATACATTCAATTGTCCGACAGAGGCAGATATTTGACACCCACAGCCCACGATAAGCAAATGAGCGCATGAGGGATCATGTATCTAGCATCGATATTTTTTCCCACGGGTATGGGGCTGCAAAAACTCTTTCCTGATAGTAAGTTCATAATGCACGGCTCGGAGCAGTTGCCTTGCTAGGATTGTTTTCTTGAACCAAAGAAATCTTCTGAAATCAAGTCGTTGCATTAGTCAATAGAAACGACTGGATACACACATCGCGATATGCCCAGGTCCCAGGTCAAAGGATGAATCGCGCCAGCCATGGAAGGTGATGAAAAAGAGCTGATCATACCACTATCTTCAATCCTCGCAAGATTATACCAGGGCACAGAAAACCGTGGCACGCATCGGTTCAATATTTACGATGTTTGATGTGCCGTCGATCAAGACACCTATTTTTTGACGGTGGGTCATGCGGGTTGTTCCTGCCGGCGCGGATTTGGCGGGTCGCACTGTCTCGATTGTTGCATCGGCGAATGCGACGAAAACGGAGTCAAAAGGGCCGTCGTAACTATGGATGCACAAGGCCCCATAAGCGGACGACGTGCCGCGCAATTACCTGCTGAGGCTGCTATGAATGCTTACCAACAAACCAGCTGCAACTTGGGTTGCTGAGTGGTCCTGTTTGTGCGTTGGGTACCGAGATGGCACGAGCGAGAGCGGCGCGTGAGATCAAGATCCACTTGCAAAGTTCGGCCTCGTTGTCTTCGTCCTCAGCATGGCTCAAGCTGATCGCGGGCTCTGGTCTGTACAAGAAGGGATGCCAGTTCTGTGTCTGTCGAGAACGAACTCCACTAGTACTTCTAGTGGGCTGGTGTTGGACCAGGCAGGAGAGGAACAGAGGGAATGGCCCCGCGCACGAAGGCGCTCTACAGAAGAAGGGACAACGACCGACAATGCTCGGCTACGCTACTAAACCTAACCCGGCAACAGCCGGATGGACCCCTGCCACCCCTCCGACCAGC